>JAOCPT020599082.1:0-10278 GCA_026546935.2 Palythoa grandiflora | reverse complement strand
CCCAGCAGAAGCTGGTACTCATTTTACCAACCTCGGGAGGATGGAAAGCTGAGTCAACTTTGGCGGAAAAGGTCACATAAATGTTAAACACTCGGCTGAGCCGGTGGATCGAACCTGGGACCTTGTGGTTTGAAGGCAGAGATCTGTAGTACTGTATATGGAAGTTTTTAATGCGTTCTGAAACGTTTAAACACCGATTTCTCGGTACGGTGTGTCCCTCGGTCACGTGTGTCTCACACGCACAAGGTCCCCAGTTCAATCCTGGGCGGTGACACGGTTTAGGTACTATTTTTACCACTTTAGACATCAATCAGTTTTATCGTATTTCAAACATTGATATCTCTTTGTGTCCTTGAGTCACCGTAGTGTACTGGTTATCACGTGTGTCTAACACGGACAAGGTCCCCAATTGAATCATAGGCGTAGACACGGTTTACTTACTATTTTTACCACTTTAGACATCGATCAGTTTTATTATATTTCAAACATCGATATCTCTTTGTGTCCGTGAGTCAACGTAATGTAGTCGTTATCACGTGTGCCTAACACGCAGAAGGTCCCCAGTTCAATCCTGGGCGGTGACACGGTTTACTTACTTTTTTCATCACTTTAGTCATAAATAAGTTTTATGAGTTTCAAACCCCTATCATCTCGGTGTGTCCGTCGGTCATCGTAGTGTAGTGGTTATCACGTGTGCCTCACACGCACAAGGTCCCCAGTTGAATCCTGGGCGGTCACATGGTTTACTTACTATCTTTACCACTTTAGACACGAATCAGTTTTATGAGTTTCAACCCTCGCTATCTCATTGTGTCCGTCGGTCACCGCATGCAGAGTAGTGGTTACCACGTGTGCCTAACACGCACAAGGTCTCCAGTTCAATCCTGGGCGGTGACACGGTTTATACTTACTAGTATTTTTTCCACTTTAGACATCAATCAGTTTATAAGTTTCAAACCCCTATCATTCTCAGTGCGTCCGTCGGTCACCGTAGTGTAGTGGTTATCACGTGTGCCTAACACGCACAAGGTCCCCAGTTCAATCCTGGGCGGTGACACGGTTTACTTACTATTTTTACCACTTTAGACATAAATCAGTTTTATGCGTTTCAAAGCCCAATATCTCAGTGTGTCCGTCGGTCACCGTAGTGTAGTGGTTATCAGTATGTTTGTGTAAAAAGTCCAAGTTCCCTTATTGAATCCTTGGCGGTGACACGGTTTATTTATTATTCTTAACACTCTAGATATAAGTTAGTTTCTCGATGTCTCAAAATTGCATTTCTCAGTATACCGGTCGGTCACCGTAGTTGTAATATATTGGTTATCACGTGTGTATCACGCGCACAAGGTCCCGATTTCAATCCAGGGCGTTCACACACTTTAGATATTATTTTTTAAAATGTTTAAACAAAATACAGGGAAGTCCTCTTTTCCAAGAAAAGTTGTAAATACTAAGAGGTTTTTGTTAAAAGCTGAGAAGACTGCTTAAATTATTATTTCTATAGGTTAAAAAGCAATGTGAAAACTCTGTTTTTTAAGAAAGTACTAGTTGTTGTCAGATTTTTAGGGAGGAAGACACAAAGTCAGTATGTTGCACTTGTGTTTCGTTGCTGCTCGTGGCACTTTTAAAACCTCCATGATCAAAAAGCCAAAAAGCGAAAAGGGGAAGCCCGTGATCCGTAACTTTGTCAATTTAAAAGGGACGGGAGATGTCGATCGAGAACTAGAATTGTTAATTCCTTGGGAACATGGTGGTCCAGACTTTGTAAATTAAAGAGGTAAAAAGGTTGCCAACGATGCTTTGGTTGCACAGACACAGTCATTTGTACTGACTGTGCACACTTCTAGATATGTTACCGACTGAAATGTTTGTTTGAATAAAAAATTCTAAATTTCCGAGTGGATCCAAAATGTTTTCCTATTTAGGACCATTTCCAAATAAACGCATCCGAAATTGTCAACTTTTACCGAAATTGAGTATGAGAAGAATGCAAGACACATTGGAAAAAGCTTGCCATTAAAACACCTTGCATTTGACAACACCTGCGAATTTTCGAGAAATTTTACAGTTCTCACATTGTATTACAGTTCAAATTTTTGAGAAGCGAAACAGGTACTCCTTGTAGATAATGATGCACAAGTTTAAAAAATTAAAGTACCTGTCCAAAGTGCCACATTAGCAATAGCTGACAGTTTAAAAAACTAACTTTTATTATATTCGCCTGAGTCCCATCATCATTCGCGCAGCAGGAAAATTTGACCAGTAAAACAAATCGCATACTATGCACGATGAAATGTTTTTGTTAGCTAAACTCGAATTAAATAAATAGAAACCAAAATGAATTTTACAAATAAAAACGCTTTGGTTTGATTTGGTTTAATTTGACGATAACAAAAGCTTTTTTAAAGAAAACGCCCCGCGTGTACTAAGTGAAACCGATATTAACCCGTCACATTATAAGTTTTCAAGAGACCGAAAGTTATTAAACTTGCAAAATTTACCAACTCCTGAAAATCGTGATGCAATAGACATTTTCTGAATCTCTGTTTTGAGAAAACAAAATGAGTGGCCACTTTGTAGGATCTAAACCAACTGTTCAGAATTTGGGAAACTCTTAATTCATCTCAAACTGAGTTTAGCAGCGTACATGCAATGTCCGAGCACAAAAATTGCTTATATATACTTGTTATACGACAAATGAAGTGAATTTTAGCCTTTAAACAAAAAACATCATATCTCATTTTTATCCATACATCTCTTTTGTTTTTAGTTTTTCCTACATGCGTAAAACTGCAGGTCCTTTTGAGTTGAATGGACCCTGAAAAATTTCGCAATACTCTGATTCTGTGACAAAGAACCGTGCGTCACGAAACAGCACCTGTCGCAAAATTTAACGCAAATTAAAGTTTCATACAGTTTCTCTCTCAGAGCTTTTCACAAAAAAAGCCCTCCTCAGATTTCTTAATAACGAGCTAATACCTGTAATACTAGCGAATGATACACAAAACATCACAATTTGGTCACAAAAGTTATCACCAAGCCATTTTTCTAGCATAGACTTAGTTCCACTAAGACTAAAATTGTTGTAACAAAATTGCTGTCGGTTTCGTACTCAAAAAAGTTTAGTTTCGTTAAATTCAAAGTTAAAAACTGCCACAATACTCTTATATAAAGCTATACTATAAGACTTAATTGTATAATCTTTCGCTTCAATTCAAAACTCGGCAATTTTTTGTCTTTGTGAAAACCGAATAACCATCAGCAATAGTTGAATTCACATCAAAAAGTTACAATACAAAATGAAAGTATTAATAATAATATTGGCATTTTATTAAGTTAATTTTCTGCTGTTTGCTGGTAAAATTACACGAGGTTTTAGGACTGATGTACACGAGACCGCATAGTTTCGAATCCTGGGCAAGCGTCCACAAGAATCTTAATTTGTAACCAGCGAATTAAAAAATCCACTGTGGAAAGAAAGCGAAAAGATGCGGCTTTGGTGGTCTCGTCAGCCAGACCACGGAGTCGTGTTGGAAATAGGATAATAAAAACGGTGCTCTACTCAAAAACTGTTTTCATGACTTTATTTTGTGGCCAAAAAAAGCAAATATTGAAGTTAATTTGAAAGATTGCTCAAAAATTTGGTTGTTTGAGTTAGCATGAAAGTGGATATCTTTTTTTATTTTATCGCCCGGTGCAAGTGGGCGTTACGCCTACACTTGTAGCGTTATGCTTTGTTATCATTCAAAATTCTAAAGCGTTTTATTAATATGTTATGTTTTTGTCTTTCATTCTAAACAATAGGCGACTTTCTATGTGCACGTGGCGGTTTCGAGCTAAACAAAGACAAATTGAGAACAAAAAAAGCATAAAAGAAAGAACGATTCCACAAGGTTTGGGTGTTTTCAAAAGTTTAATCACAAAGCCTAAAACAGAAGACAGCATTATGGTATTACGGAAGGAAAGAATGACAAGAAATTTTAGAAGAGGTCAAAGAAATTGCGAATATGACATACAGTCGTTGTGACGGGCCTATTACGCGATAAATGTATTAAAGTTATTACTTAAAATGTTGATACAGGTGAATTTATTGACTTTTCTCCGTATTTATACACGGTTTTGTTTTGTTGCACGTGGTTTGTCCAACATATTTCTGAACAAGCAATACTAATCCAGGACTTTTATTGCTTTGCTTATTTGCAACGTACACGTCTTTTGAAAGGGATCCGAAATGCATGTGTAGTAGATTTGTAATATCTTAGCAACAAAAGAATGACGGCTGGAATTCGATTTTCGCCCATTTAGATTTACAAACAATAATCTGTCGAAAACTTACATAAAAGATCAACGTTGAATTCCAGAGGTTTTTTAATCCCCATTTCACGGCTCATTTAATGTGTTATATTTCGTATCTGGATGTCGCTACACTTTGTTTAGTTGACTCAGTATTATGTTTTATTTCCTTTGGTGTAGCGACACGTGGCTCTGTTCAAAGAATAAAGGTTAGGTGAAAAAGTATGCCATTAAAACAAATTACAAACGGACTCGCGAAGGGATAGCAGTAGCTACTGTATATATCTAACACACCATGGCAAAACACAATGCAATTATTTTTATTGTCGTTATCGAGGGCTTGACAAAAGAACACGCACGGCAGAGCAAGATTTGTAAAGCTTTCTGTTATTATTTAAATTCCTGTGAAGTTTCTAAAGCAATTGTCGAGTTTTTTTTCATTTTGAACCTGTACAAAATTAAATACCATCGTGAGTTCTTTTCATTTGTAAATGCAGCACACGTGTCCTTGTAAAACATTAATTGTTGCTACACAATCCAAACACACTCGCTATCGTCCAGGTGTCGTGTAAACTGGAACATTCATCGCGATATTCTGTGATATTTTTGCATTCATTTTTAGGTTATTTTGAAATTGAAATTCAATGCTATTTAAATGTAGACTTCCTTCTTTCCAGAAATAGCTTACGGCTACAGTTAAATTTGCGTGAAAGCTGACCGCCTCAACACCTGGTATAAAGGCTTTGTGATTGGTCGATTGAAAACAATAGCGTAGTAACATGTTTCCGCGTGTTTGATCGAAGGAAAAAGATTATCTCGCGCCAAAAAAGATCACCCATTGTTTTGTTCTTATGGAAACGAAGCTCAGCCAATCAAAAACGTGCAGCCACTATGAAACTGACAATATTACATTTCACGACTCATTTGCTACAACTGCATAGATAGAACGTAGGTTGATCGTAGAGAGCGTCTGACAGATAAATTATTCTATACATCGAACTTCACAAAGATGACTTCAACTGAATGCAATTTCCGTCGAACTCCTGATCGTCTTGATATTACACCAAGTCGTGCTTTATGTCGACGACTTTTTGGACCTATCGACCATTCGCAGTTACAGGAAGATTTAACTCGAGAATTGACGAAGATGGATCAAGAAGCAACGACAAAATGGAACTTTGACTTCGTAAATGACAAACCTCTCGAAGGAAACTATCTTTGGAGCCGATTTCAACACAAAGATTCGACAGCAAAAGCCTTAACAAATTCTGTTCGTTGTAGAACGGAGAAATCAAACAATAGTCTTGACGCTGTGACGACGGTTGAAAACGAAGAAAGACCAACACACACAAATACGGACATTTCAAATGAAACGCCTTCGAAACCGGAACTCATATTTTCAGACAACGAGAAGAAATTAAAGGCAAAATGTTCAACTAAGAAAAAATCTTCGTCGAGAAAAATCACAGGTAATTTTAACTTAAGTTTCCTTTTTTGGTGTTAAAGTCTGGAAACTCAAACTTGTAATCTGAGATCTTCTCAGTAAAACAACAAGTGCCAAGTGGCTCGTAAATTGAAAGTAAAACGCCCTGAAATTCACTTTAAAATTTACACTAAAGTTGTACTAACAGGCATGAGTTAAATGTGCCTTTAAACAATTCATTCGAATAGTTGTTTTTTTGAGAAAGCTTTTCTGTGATGAAAGATGATACTCTATCATTAGTGTTTTTACAAATCTTCACTGTTACACTGTGGTAAATATATTGGCATTTATTTACGTGCTCGTATGATTTTGAAGAACTCCTTTAAAATATCTTTTTACGTCAACAGATGTATTGAGAAAGACGAAAAGAAAGTCAGCGCTATCCAAACCCCTACTGAGAAGGCGGAGATCGGCGAAACAAGTCCAGTCTTGTATCGAAGAATTTTTCCGAACAGACAATGCAACAAGCAGTCAAGTAAGCTAGTTTTTTCCGGCTTAATTTATATTTAGGAATGAAATGCTGTGTAATAACAGACACCTAAAAGTTTAAGCAGAGTTTGTGTAACGTATGAGTTCGTTTATCTTTCGTCATGCAGATTTTCGACTTCATATTAGTTCACGTATTTCATGGTTTGACGTGTTTTGACTTGAATCTGTCAAAACAAAAGCAGCAGATGAATCGCTAGGTCATGTTTTCGTTATTCTTTTGTCGGCCTTATTCCCAATGTTGTTGTCTTTCCAGCTTTTGTTTCAAAGCCGCTTAATGGTTCTAGCATCTATTGTAAGTCTGTCATTAGTAAATGTGCTCATTTGGGTTTGAATGAAAAGATTTCTATCTACAGTTACGATTCGTAGCTCATTTACGTAGATATGTGTCGAAAATGTTAGCGTTTTTAGCCCCTAGTAACACGCGATGTTGTGTGACTTACTGCTAGAAAATATACAAAAATTTTTTTGTTTGTTTACATTCATAAATGCAAATTTTGACCTTGCTTTCGGAAAAATTCTGACCTTGCTAGTTCTCGGGCAGCCGCCCCCTCTCAAAAAATCTGTTTAATGTCATGTTGTAGTTTATGTTTGACGAACAACATGATTGGTCTTTAAAAAAAGATTTGTCATCGCTTTTGCAATGGTTCTCTTCAAAATCTCATTAATTTCGTTTATTTCTTCGCAGGCGTGAAATGACCAGATGCAAGCCAAGAGACAGAGCCTTAGACAGGAGCTCCTTCAAAATGAAGAAAAAAATTATAATAATTGAAAATGTTTTGTTTATTATTTAATACAATCTCATTTTGGGAAGGTATGCGAGAACTAGCTTATCTAAGATAAATAGCACACTGCTTCAGAATGAAGCGAAAATTGTACAAATTGAGATGAATTATTATTTTTGAATCAAATATTATTGTATTATATTATTATTAGTTGGAAAATAGGTTTACATGTAAAGTTGTTATATTTTTACTGTCTGCAACAGACGAAATAGCAGAAAACAAACTTAAAGCGCTGAAATCATTTTGTTTGAATTTAGCCGACTTTTATCTTTTCGTAAATGAGAAAAAAGATATATCTCAAAACCAAATTATAGCTATTGTTTTTTTAAAAAAATGAACTGAATTGTACTATCACAATTTGATCGTTTTACAACATTTATGTGAATAGGTTCTGTGAATTTCTGTTATCTGTTCCGTTTGTTCAGTTCTGAGATATGGGTTAATGTTTTGAAACAGTTGATATGTAAACAATTAGCTGTATAAACCTGTATTGTAAATATTATATAATTTAAAGTTCGAAATGGACTGTGTCTTAAAGAAAAATATATACCAGGATGATATACTGACTGTGTGTTGATTAATTTATTTCTTTAAGAAATCCTTCAGTGTTTTGGCTAGAAAGTAAGAAATTCATTAAATTCTGGGATATTGGATTTAGGTACAGCAATTAAATTACATGAAATACCAGTTGCTTGGCATCCACCTCGGTTGGAAACGACATTTTTTAAATCAAATTTCTCACATTTGTGTAAAAATGCATTCCCTATTTTCTTTTTGGATTCTCTATATTCTCATTAATCATAATGGTATCAATATGGTTTGTCCCAGTCTCAAAAAATTTGGAAAGTATTGGAAATTCAGACTCGAGGTCTGAAAATCCCAAAAACTTAATTAGTACACACTTTTTTTTATAAGAACCAGTAAATTTTGCTGAGGCTCATTGTTCTTTTTTTTGAGATTTCAGCCTCAGTTTATTCTTAATTTGTACTTATTTCTGTGGGCAGGTTTTAATTAAGAAAAAACAAAATAAACCAAGGTATCGGAAAATGAGACATCTTGTGCCACACATGTATTGTACAGCTGAATTTAAGGGTGAATTACCTTCATTGTTTGTCAAGCAGTCTTTACAGTGAATCGTTGTATGTTTTATGCTTGTATCGAATAGTTTTAGCCAGTTTTCAAGATTATCTGTCTTAATTTTGGCTGAACATCCCCAGAGTTTTTGTTTAATAACAGTCTTGTAATTTAAACCTTGATCTGTTCAGACAATGAATTTAAGCCCAACTGGCTTGAAACAAAGACAGTTTAATTGTATAAGTTAAAGTAATGAAAAACAAAAGGAGTTGAAAGGGTAGGGGAGCTGAAATAAGTTCAGTCTTTGATGGAGTTTGTATTTTAATGGTTCTGCTGTTTTACAATCAGGTTACTAATGTAAACAAGAACATAAGCGTCAACATGCAGTCTCTCAATTCAAAACAAAAGGTCCAAGATCATTCACTTTGTTAATGTTTTATGAGCATATTTGAACCAAACACATTGGCAGTTTATAATACTATAAAATATTTTGATGAGCACGCCCCAATAGCACTTTTCAGGATCAATTACAATGTCTAAAGCTACAATTATTGTATTACCATTTTAAAGACAACTAATAAGAAAAAGAACTCTAAAGACTTCTTGGACTTACTAAACAAATTAAAGGTCAGAAGCTGTTAAAGATAAACATTAAAGATAAGGATAAAAGTGACTGAAAGTTAAAGATGTGTTAAAATAAGGTTATTTCAAATTGAAATATATATACCCACAGAAAGACTTTCTAGACAGTTTAAGAACAGTTACTGACACATTAAGTGACAGATTTCAAAGACCATAACTTTTAGAGTTATTCAAATTTCAAAAGGGTTGATTTTGTGACAAATGAGCAGAATAATTAGTCTTGAAGCTTAAAGCATTGATATTTTTATGAGTTTGTTTGCTGTAAACAAGAAAAAGAAATAGGTCATTCAATCCGGTTTACAATGTTAAAAAGCAAACTAAATTAAACTTGCATTGAATTTGAATGCACTGATAAAATTCTTCCTTAAAATTACATAGATTATGTTTTATTATAAACTGCATCATTTCTCCCAGAGGTTTTTAGGGAAATAGGAATTACTATAGTACTTTAGACTATGCAATTATCCATGCAATGGGACAAAGTTTCCATGACAACAAGCCAGACTTTTTTAAAATAGAATTATTACTAACTCATTATTATTAAATTTCATGGCTTAGAAATACCTGATAGTGATAGATACATTTTATAGGAAGTCTTGAAGTATATTGAAAAGATTTTGACCACAATATTCGTACTACTATAGACATAAACTAGCTAGATTTTACTTTTACTGAAATTTGATATTATTAATAAAATACCAGAAATCATTTTTTTAAAATTCATTTTAGGTATTAGAACAGATATTATTTTAAAACATTTGAAAACAATCAACAAAAAGAAAAAGCAATCTTCAGGACGAAAAGTTTTTTTAAAAAATTTCATATAATATATTTCACAAAAGTGGGGTCAGATTTCATGAAAGAAGTTTTAAAAAAATTATTTCCTGTTTCCCCGAGTTTTTCCATGAAGGCAACAAAACTTCACCATTTTTAGAATAAGATTAGAAAGAAAAGACGTCAAGAGAAATTACTTTTTAAAGGTAAAACAAACCTCGCCATGCATGCACTTGAGTCTTGAATGCAGTGCCTTCTCCCGGCCATGTCGAGCAAAGACTGGGAGCAACAAAAGGAGGAGTGCGGGACGCCATATTGAATTTCTCGGAGGCAAAATAGAGGAATACTCAAGCACAGTTTTGATTTTCTCATCCCTTGGAAGGTAGGTTAGCGAACAGTCGTAATTTAGATGGGATTAAGATTAATTTGAACCTTTGTCGAAGCACCGCTGTTACGTTTTTGTAGTAGCGATAATAAGTTATTTGAGTTTGTCATATCGTGCACACGTTCCCATAAACCAGGCACAAAACTGTTGTAAAGACTTAGAATTCTGTACGAAAGGAAAAGGAAAGTCTAAACATTTTCCTTCATTCATTGAGACATTTCTGCATATTTATTTACCGTAAAATCCTTGAAAGCTCCGCGTTTAATTCACCAAAAAGTCAGTCTGACAAACTGTAAATTTGTTTCCAAATCCGAAGACAATTAAACTTCTGCACTGTCGGTAATTAAAGTTTTTGT
>JAOCPT020599027.1:0-10280 GCA_026546935.2 Palythoa grandiflora | reverse complement strand
GAAGTGACTCTACTGGCAACTAAAAAGTAGTTCCCAGGCTTCGCTCGAAAAGGGCGGTTTGACGGATGGAATCTAGTCACTACCACATATATTATTTCACTGATGTTCGTGACACTGAGCCTGCATTACACTTAGTCAGTTGTTATGGCATCTAAGCTCCCATTACGTTTTGTCAGAATTCTTGACACAGGACTCGTTCAACGACCGCCATTTTATTTGTTAGTTTATCTAGGTTTAAAGTTGAATAAAACCAATTTAGTATGGTTCTGTCAATAACGTGACGCATTAGTTTGACTACACAGTACGTGGAAAAATGCTTATGGGCTGTATGCCTTGGTATAAGTAAAGTGAAATCGTAACGCTTGTGGGATGTGCCTCACAAGTTCGGCACATAAAGGGTAAAGGGGCTGGCTTTAACCTTTATGTACTTGTGAGTTTATCTTTCAACGCCAAATCCCATATGCCTTTGTGGTATGTGGCCTTTATAGATAAACTCACAAGTTCAGCACATGAATGCCAGTGGTAACTTGTGGCCACTTAGGTAGCGGGCATTACCCCTTGAATCTACCCGTAAATAAAGTGAGCCTGAGTATTAGCAGCCGTAGACAGATAACAGGCTCAGTTTCGTACGGAAAACGTAAAGAAAAGTGACAGCATAACGTTTATGGGATGTGGCTTTCAGTTTGAAAGGTAAACTCTGAAGTTCAGCACATGCGAGCCAGTGGTAATTGGCAGCCTTATAAGGCCGAAAAAGCCGTCCACGGCTGCTAACAAACAGGCTCTCTTTATTTAAGGGTAGATTCAAGAGGTAGTGCCCGGTTCCCATCAGGCCATAGTGCCCACAATATAATGGCTACAAGTTACCACTGACACGCATGGGCTGAATTTGTGATTTTATATGCCTTGGCATTTATCTTGTCCTGCATTTTTAATGGATTTCTACCTCAAGAAATCCCAATTTGTCGGAATGAGAGATTTTGGCGTCGCAAGTGTACGATATAAAACACAAGAAGACGAGACATCCTGTCTTTCTAAAATGCTCATCAAAAAATATCGAATTGCAGAGTTCTCCCAACTTGAAAGTAGTAAGGGGAGATAGAAACGTTGTAGGGCGAAAACAAGTGCTGAAGACCCAAACTTTCTGGGGGGGACCGGGTGAATGCTCCCCCGGAAAATTTTTGAAATCGGCTCCTACCCCTGTAAGTGTACTTCCTGCATTTTCAGCCCATTTAAGTGCATAAAAGAAGTACAAAGTCTGACTGAGACTGATCGAGTCTGTCTTTTGTTCTGTTTTGTGGAAAAGAGATTCAAAATATTCGAAGTGTTTCCAGGCTTCATAGCTCTTCGTTGATCGAACGCCATATTGAACTTCCCAGTGAAGACTTGATTTTCTTTTTGTTTCGTATAAAAAGAAATACAGAAAACAGGTAGCCGGCGTTATCGAGGTGACTAAACGGAGAAAATCGCCGGTCGCCGGCCCTTAAGGAGAACCCTGGAATGTTTTCTCATTGCTAATTGATTTCCATTCCCAAATACTGGTATCTTTGTATATTCTTAGCCAAATTCCAAAACATTGAGAAGACTGTCAAGAATCGTACTATCCAACCACCAAACACAAAGCTTTTTTTCTTAAAAGAGACAAATTCCCCACAAGTTTCAGTGCCGCCAACCTTCACGGATTATCAAAAATTTTTGTGGTGACGGCCGTATTATAAAATCAGTGCAAAAGTCACGCATTTTTTCCTATTTTTCCGAGTCTTCCTTTAAAAATATTTGGAATTTTTTAAAATTTCACTCCCATAATACTGGGAATCGCATTTCAGGGACCCTAAATTTAAAAAAAGGCTCGCGCTTACGTGCTTGCTGGTCCCTCGTTTTATTACCAGAGGGTTGGTAGCCCTGAAGATCCCAAGTGGATATCTTCGATTATACTCTGAATGATTTCGGAACTCAAATTTCTTTTAAAATCAGTGATGCATTTTCAAGATTTCTTTTGAGTGAACACTGATTTCTGTATTTTACCATAAAAAATTTCGAATAAAATCGCAGCTTACTTGTTCACTGAAATAGGAAATGCTGTAGAATGCTTTTACGAATCAAGATAGATAACTAAACACAGAATTTGAGTAATTACTAAGTAACGCAATAGGCTTTAGGTTTATAATCGTAGTTTTCAAGTTGAAAAAAACTGTTGAATTATTGCAGTTATGTTGTAGAAAAAGCGCATTAAGCTTGTTTGGTCTGCTGATGTTAGATTCCGGTACGATGAGAAAATTGCTCGTGATATCTTTGAACAGTCTGGAAAAAATGTACAAAAAGTGTAGTGCCTTCAGATATCTTTGAACAGTCTGGAAAAAATGTACAAAAAGTGTAGTGCCTTCAGTGCTGCAGATTCCCAAAACAATTCTCTGTATCTCCAACCTCTGTTTGGATGTCCGCTTATCGCTGTAGCTTTTGCTTTAAATATCCGCAAAACTAAAAAACTGGTAGAGAGAGGGGGTAAAGCGGGTATGCATCGTCGGCTTTCGTTCATACCAGCTCAATGAACTGATGAGCTACACACTTTAATTAAAAGTTCGCCTTTATGTTTGAATGTCACACGATAAATCATATCTTTATATCATCAAAACTAATCACTAAACATTTCACGAACTATGTATACTGTAGTGCTGAAAGAAAATTTAAGACAACTTTGTTAGAAGCGTTCCTTCGGTATTACCGACTGTTTTTATTTGATTTTGGTCAACGATTTAACACTTCTTATTTGTTTCAGATCAAAACAACTTCCCCTGAAAGCTATCGAGTGAGGCCCAGTTCAGGAATAGTTCCTCCTAACTCATCCGTGGAAATTAGCGTTTACTTACAACCAGGTCAGGGAGTGGTTAATAATCAATCCATCCTTATTTTACCACGTGTCACTTTTCAAAGAGCTAAAAAAAAACTTGATAAAACGTGAACGTGCATTAATCGTTAGCTCTATTCGTTCTAGTTTCTTTAAAATCCGAGGAACTCGTTGTACGACTTAATATTAACTACATATTAGAGAGACGAGAGACGTTGGAAGCTGTGGAAAGAAAGTACAGCACAAATCACAAATAATAATAACAATAATAAAGATAATGATAATAAAATAATAATAATAATAATAATAATAACAGTTTTATTCGCACTCCACATGGTGGCTCTTCTATGCCAAACTAACCTACCACAGCCAATTAACTTGGAGTCGATTTTACTGAGGAGGAAAACCGGAGTACTCGTAGAAAAACCCTCGGAGTCATATTGAGATCGACAAATTTCAGCCCACCTGCGGATACGATCCTGGGTCGTAGAGGTGGGAGGCGCGAGTCAAGACCGCTACGCCAAACTGACTCCCCCAAAAGCATCCAGGAGCCTCGTGAGCTCATAGAGGTCTCAACTTGGTAGCCTGGGTAAAAATCTGGTTGCCTTGGGCCCAGTCCCGGGCTACCACTGACTATTTCGTCCCCAGTCTTGGCTGAGTGTTAAACTCCAGTTGGTAAGGTGCCGCGAACAAAAGCATGTGCCCTGCCCTAATCAAATTTCTTTAACCCCCCAAAAATGGAAACGTTATTTGTATCACTTGATGTTTACAAATCACTGCAATGAATTGCCGTTGTCAGAGAACAAGAACAATAATAACGACAACAACAGCAGCAATGACAATGACAATATTTGTTTACTTGTACAACGACATTTGCTTCGTTTGCGTTTTGTACACCACCAGTCCCGTTCGCACAGGGGGTGCGATGGGTGCATACGACGTCCCCCCCCCCTTCCGTTTTTGCGCGCATGAGCGCATTATTTTTCTAAAAAATCTGAAAATCTGAGTGAAAATCTGAGAGAGAAACCTAAGGGAAAATGCCAGACACGATATCAGTGAAAACCATTACCGGCATACATCAAGAAACAAAACTCACAATCAGAAAAGTAGCAACTTGCCATATTTGTTGTTAATTTAAACTTCGATATTTTTACCAACCGCGATGAAAACGTAGAAAGCGTATTTTATTAAACCTTATGTCCCATGACCCTCTGCAATGCTCGTGATTTTGGCTTTCGGGAGCTCGTTTCCTCCTGCAAAACTTCCTGAGTACGTGCCTGAACAAATAGTAGTTGATGAATGTACAGGCGCTGGCTTCCTGGAATAATTGTAGGGGATATACTAGCCAAACAACCAGATCTTTATTTTTCTTAAATATGTTATTGATCTGTGTGTTTGAGGGAGATAAGAGAGAAAAAAGATTGATACAAACTTAACACTGCTGGATTTAATAGTTTAAGATATATTTTTCTTATAATCTGGCTTTAAATGCCCTCATGCATGGAAAGAGTGTTTGAGTCTGCATCAAGTGAAATCCACACCTTTGCTCCGGTAAACTTTCGTGCTGAAGATACCACCATTAGTTCGAGAGGAGAATTTCGTTTAGTATTTGTTTACTTTGTGCATGGCTGGTTGTAATAAAATTCAGCTCGTTGTTGGACCGTTTTGTTTTATTTGCAGGACATGCTGCGAGTGTAATGCGAGACAAGTTTTTGGTCATGTCATCTGAAGTAGAAGAAGGAAAATCTGCTACTGATTTGGCAGCGCTGTGGAAGGCTTTACCGAAGTCAGTAATTGAGGAACACAGGTTAGCTCTTTCAGTATCGTGAATATGTGCAAGAGAAGACTAAAAACGAAATGTCTGCAGTGTTCAAAACTTGTTTCTAAATATTATGAAGTGGATTGCATCGCGGTTAGAAGTGATGATATTATAAAAAGAGCTTTACAGCATTCTACGCAATTTCAGGAATTGCGACTGAGAAACTTGATGAAAATACTGGACTTGTAGTTCCTATTTTCCGGTGATTCATCCTCCAATTCATATTGAATCCCGTTAGAAGGGTCGCTGCTTTCATTTGTCATTGAATTTGATCGGGACATTTAAGTTTTTCACTAAAAATATGTGTTTTTTTGGCGATGAGCACGCAACTTTTATACAATTCTTTAGCGAATACAGTGAACATGTTCTTAGTTCCCATTTCCCGCCATAGGCGCGGCTTTTTTTCGAAAACAGTCACTTTCAGCCGTTATAACTCCAAAACTAAAAGTTTAAACCAAAATCTAATAAAGAACTTATTAAGTAACTTTTTTGCTCTCTCCGAATCAGTAAAAAAAAAGCATTTTGGTGAGATAGGCACTTTAATATTGACCTGTTCTTATCAGATGTCACTTGATAGCTCAGTTGGCAGAGCACTACAACGATATCGCAAGAGGCCTGAAAAATTTGTTCTAGACCCTTCTTTTCAGTTACTTAAATTGCTTGCGTTTCAGCGAAAATGAGAAGGGATGGGGTCGTTCCATCCAAGCATCGTTCTCTTCGCGCGATGTCTTCTAACTTGAATTTGACGTGGAAAACGATCCACACCGTTTTCACAATTTTACGGAAATCAGTCAGATTTTTCACAATAATGTCGCATTTTTACTTCGTGAGGATTCCTACTCTTGCCTTGCCAGTTTCGGCCAGCATTGAAACTGGTTTCCACTGCGTCTGCTTTGATCAGAGCAGGGACCGCCCATTTCTTTCTGTAGAGCTAGTTGGACAAGAGAGCGAAAATTAGAATTAAAGGACGAGTTTTAACACATTCATTGCGGAACAAAGACTATATAGACTTGTGCCTG
The DNA here is from genome assembly GCA_026546935.2 of Palythoa grandiflora. Taxonomy (NCBI): domain Eukaryota; kingdom Metazoa; phylum Cnidaria; class Anthozoa; order Zoantharia; family Sphenopidae; genus Palythoa; species Palythoa grandiflora. The sequence continues at coordinate 4,600 of JAOCPT020599027.1, read as the reverse complement.
AAAAAAGGGCTAATTGATAGTAATTCTCCTCATACTTTACTACTAAGGGCGTTAGCAGAAATCTGCGTGGACGGAAATGGCGGCGTTGGCAAGAATAGCGGAAGTGACGTATGAAATAGGAGCAACCACTACGATCGCTGAACATGTAGCAAGCAGTAATAACGTACCATGAAATATTTTCAACAATCTTCAACAAGTAGTGACATCTTTGCCAGGACTTTTGTTATATATGTATGAACGAGTTAGCTCTTAGGAGCCTTACTTTATAAGATTGCAAACAAAAACCCCAATGTTAAAGACAGTGAATTGTTGATAAGCTGTAAAAATCTTTAAACCAACACGCGAGGTGAAAGAATCCAAAATCTTCGTAAGCTCATTTAACGCTCGGTGTTTCAGGAAACTGTCACATTTCTCCTAGATCTCATATTTGCACCGGATGCATGACAGTTCTATTAGAACGTAAAATGTTATCTGTAAAGATGTAGCAGTCTTCGCGATTGTTTATCATCTGTTCATGATAAAAAAATACTTTTCTATATGGTATTACCAGATTAAGGTGCCGATTTGTGGCAGTGAGCAATCAGCAATTTACCAACGCCGACAGTCCGTCAGGTCTTCATGGCAATGAGTATTTGCGTGACGCTGATACGGCAAAAGATCTCAAGCAGAAACTGTGTGAGATTGACAAAAAGGTATTCCAGGTTTCTAGTTTTCTTAGAGCGTATGGGCTTCGTAACACGCATTAAAGTTAAAGATAGCAATAGATAATGTATAAAAAATGTGTTCTGTAATCTAAATCCGAGGGTTTTTCTCCGGGTTCTCCGGTTTTTCTCCCTCGCTAAAATTGACTTCAACGCCAAGATCTGAGCCGTCGAGCGATTAAACATTAACCTAAGGCTAGAAAGAATGGGCAACCACTTCCTTTGCAGTTGACGTTTAAATTAAGTAGAATATTCAACATTCCCACTTGACGCCATCTTTTCTTCAAATTCAAGTTCAAGTTCAAGTGCAAGTTCATTTGTTTGCCATAAAAATTAATTCAGTTATTTTCAGAGCTGTTGCTAGCATGGTGAGGGGGACCATAGCAAACCGAGGCTTATACGAGATTGTCCCCTCACATAATTTGAGGTATAACTTACAAACTGTAATAGAGACTGTTATGCTAGCCTGTTTGCAGGCGATGGAGCGTGTTTTTATCGCGGAAAAATCCCAGAGTCCGCGATCACGGCCGCCATCATGGATTTCTGCTCCCCATCCCCCCTCCCCTCCCACATTCCTCCTTTATTTTGTCTCTCTCCCCAGGCTTGGTCGTTCGCGCGGCCAGAAATCCAAGATGGTGGCGGCGATCGCAGACTCTTGGATTTTTCCGCGATAAAACACGCTCCATCGCCTGTAAGCAGGCTATACCGTTATGTCCGTCCAGCCTTGTTTTAACCCAAGTCGGTGGACGCGTGACAAAGTTTTATAGAGAGTTTTGCTGCAGCAATAAACAGCCTAGTAAATATCTTAAGAAAACAACTAAGATCTTATTCTATAACTGAAGTCTGGAGTCGGAGTAAGGGCGGTTGGTAAAAATAGGTGTCGGAAACGAGGCTAGTTATCATCGCTTGCAACGCGCGACGCCTTATTATGAAAACCCTGCGTTAGGACTAAAGTCTCGCCACGAAAAAGAGCTTTGCCCAGTACTGAGGTCTCTTTGAAAATGAGATCCTCAAAGTCATTTTGCGTCAACTAATGAATATATTACATGAATATTCATATTTCTTTTTTCGTTTGTTAGGTTGAAGTCATAAACAAGAAGCTTTCTTATCTCGAGGAAGGCCTTCAGGTCTTCATCAAAATTCAACTGGTGATATTATCCGCCATGATCGTCCTGTTTGGAGTCGTGCTGTATTACGTTACATTGAGATGAGAAACGCAGTAGGATAGTTGGGTCAGCTGCAGGGAAAACTACGTACAATTTAAATTTATTCAACGATTTTAATCGAATTTTAGTGAAAAGGGAGCTTAGTGAAATCATACTTTTTACAATACAGACGGAGCAGGCAAAATTAATAAATCCTTTATTTTATGACTATTTTTTTATTTCTTGATTTTCTTGTCGGCTTTTTTATAATTTTTTTCGCTTTTTACGTTAGAATAGTAAAATTCACTTGAAGACTGATAATCCTCAATTTTTGTGTCTAAAATGCTTTCTCTTTACTGAGAAAAATTTATATATTTCGTTGGGAACAGAACAACATACCACGAAAATATCTAAATTTCGTGGAGAATCAATCCAAACGTCCGGGACAGCGGTTATGAGTATGCGAGGGGAGGCACCGCTGTCCATTCTGTTTGGAGTCGTGCTGTATTACGTTACATTGAGATGAGAAATACTGAAGGACTGCAGGGACAGCTACAGCGAAATCTACGTATAATTTGAAAATATTCAACGATTTTAACCAAATTTTAGTAAAAAGGGAGCATAGTGCAGTCATATTTTTCCAATACAGACGGTGCAGGCGATAATCAATAAATTCTTTATTTAGGAGACTTAAGGCCGGGTACGGTTTGAAATTCATACTTAGGTTTTAGGATGCTTCAATGAAGAGTAAAAATTAATTTTAGAGTTAATATTTAAATAGGCAAACATATTTTGTTGTTTGACAATACAAGGGGTATCGAATGGTCCCATTAAATTTAAAGTTGCTCGCAAAATTTGGCCTTCGCTCGAATTGCTCGCAAAAATTACACGGGTGCTCGCATGCTCGTGCTCGCATGCTTGTTAATATGTATTTGATTACTAGAAATTCTGTCAATCCTTCTTGTAGTTATTTTTTATATGTATCAACGTAAACCAGTTTTCATATTACTTGGTGCAAAACAACGTTTCCTATTAGTGGAAAATTTACGAAGTACTCGCCATCTGTATTTTATCTGTATTTTACTTAAGTGCTCACTGCTCGCAAGAAAAATTTGAAAATCGCTCGTGCTGGCAAAAAATAATCACACTGCTCGCATGCTCGCAAATGCTCGCAAATGCTCGCAAAGACCTTTCGATACCCCTAATACAGCGTCGCTTTAAGCTTTTATTAAAAAGAATTGATATAACATTTTGTTTGACAAACAGAAAATAAAGTGTTACTGAATAGAAGAAAACTGTGCTTTTTAATCAAAAGAACGTAATAATCGTAAGCACACATGTACTTTAGCAGTCAAGCTGAGGGTTTGTAAATTCTTGCACAAACGGTCAGGTTAACTTTTGCTTCAGCATCCATTCGATTTTGTCGAACTGAACGGCGATGTTGAACTTGTTGCCACCCCCTTTTAACGATGTCAAAACATGTTGAAGTGAAGTCGAATCGATGAAAAAAGAGTTTAAAAGGGTTTCAATTTGCTTCAACATCCGTTGAACATTAATTTCTTTGGATCTTGAAAATGCTGAATGTTGTTGAAGTCGTTTTACGTGGGTCTTTCGACATTATCGAATAAGCGCATGGCGTCCTCGTCGATGCCTGTTGGTGAACACCAGACTTCTTGGCCTCCTTTTGCCGCACCGTGCGTTGACAGGGACGTTATGCCGTTGGTATAGTCTCCTTATCTCTCAACTTTCAGTCGGGGAACTTAAAAAAAACCACCTACTTGTCGATAAGAGTGAGGTTACGGCCTGGCCGTTGTGGTCGGTGCTTGGTCCTTAAATAATATTGTAAACTGTGTGATGCAGTCCTGTCCTAAAGTCACCAACATTATTGTAATACCCCAGTAATTCAGCCACTGGCTACGACTGGGGCTACTTAGAAGTTGATCAACCGACGACAACGTAGCCAATTTGGGAAAACTTGTCGACCCAGTAAATCCTTTTCTTTGTTGTGGTCACCTTTATACTCATTATAGTCGAAATACTGTCATTTTTTCAGATGCCGGGGTTCATACATGCACAGAAATGTGCTCAAGTACTTTTTAAATGCTGAATGAGTCTTTCAGCATTATCGAATAAGCGCATGGCATCCTCGTCTACAGAAACAATGGGGACTGTTAGTGAATACCAAACTTGTTGCGCAGTTTTGTTGAAGCAATTGTTGCATGAAAGCGTTTGTCCAACCAGTGTTTGACATCGTTCAGCACTCTTGAAAAGCTTTCAATAAAAGCGAATGTATTTTAAATCAAATAACAAAACTGTTTACGCGGGGTTTAAGGCCTGTTTCAAACGCGGTATTGAAGTCGTGCTAATCCGACAAGAACCTAATTGATAAATTCGATTCTAGCGCGACTTCAGCACGGCATTTAAAACTGTCCTAAATGTTGATAACTATGAAATGCGCTGTCTCCTATGCTGCGCAGTTTAGGCTGTTCAAAAGCTCCAGACCTTGAACTATTTTTCTGATAATTGTAGTTTATCGCTCTAAAAATCTCTTGAATGTGAATCCCCCTCCCCTTGCTTTTTCGCGGTTCATCGCCGAAAATGACCTCAAATCGCGTCAAGAATGCACTAACTGTATATAAGAACATAGTGAAATATAGGTAGGACGACGTTATTTCCGTCAAAATATTCTTGAACTGTTGTAACAAAACTAAATTTTCCATACAAAGACGACAAAGACAAGTTTATTATTTGAAA
>JAOCPT020598976.1:0-10281 GCA_026546935.2 Palythoa grandiflora | reverse complement strand
TTATCATGTCCAAGAAATCGTAATTAGTTGTTAAAAATCATAAACTTGTAGGATTTTAACTGTTTTAAATTTTGCATCTGGATTCTCCGTTATATATTAAAAAGCAGTTTGAACATGATTTCGTTATCAATTATTGATTTTCCTTGTCTTCTGTTTTGTTGCTTTATTTTGTTTTCAGTTTGTATTTCGTGAAGAGGACTACAGTTTAGACGGAAATGAAACTGGCCCACAATCTATAAAAACTTTATTCAAGATTTCATTCTTTATTGAATCAATCATACACACGCCGTCAAATAGCAGGTTTTTTATATTTTATATTAAAGCAAAATTCTAAATTTAGCATGTTTTACCGCTCGTTGGTTTTGAAACGACTAGAAAAATTAATCACAAACACAAACCAGTCAAGATGCGAAACAAATAGCATTTGTGGATCCCAACCCAAGGACGGTTATATATTTACACTTCAAACGCCGGTACTCTTAAAATTAAATTAAACACAATACCGCAATCTGACATTTTGCTAACTTGGAGGGAATGAAGCTGACGGAGGAGCTTCAGTTGAAATTGGCGGCAGCTGTACGAGAGCGTAAGGTACCGCACTTGAGGCAGCGGAATTACTGCGAAAAATTGGAAATTCGGACGGGTTAACTGGTTCTATTTCGAGAGGTCCATCAAATGACACTTGTTTGTCTATTGCACCAAGATTTACAAAAGTTTGACGATTGTTAGACATGTTCCTGTCCTCGCTGTAACTTTTACTTTTGGGCCGAGATGTGGTCCTGATCAGAGTGCTGATCGCGCCACACGTAATTCGTTCTGGAGTATTAGCGGACGCAATACGCGCTGTAATCAGCTCCCCAGACCTGATACGCCGAAGTGTACGGGTTGATTTTGGTCTAGGATGTTCAAAAATATTTCCCCTGGTGTCAGCGTAGTTATCAACAGTGCTATAACTGTGCAGTGGGTCGGATGTTGAATAAAGAGTATATTTATTAAATGGCGATGTTCTATTTTGCCGCCATGGAGGTGACTTTGGTTCGGGGATGCTTTCTTGCGGGTTGAATTGGTGAAAACTAGTCGGTTGTTCTTGGGAAGCTTTTCTTTTCCTTTCTTCGGATTTTGTCGCAGAAAGTTTTCTAGTTCGTGATTTAGGTCTACATGCTCGCGATGGCGGCCGTGGTAGGATTCGATGTTCAGTCCCAGTTTCGCTGCTATCATTTCCTTCCAGAGTGATAACAGAAATATCTCTGGTCAGTTGGTCGTTTTGAGTTTCATCAAATCTTTCGTTTGCGCCGTCGTCTTCATCCTTGGCAACGAGGGCTGAATCTATTAAATCTATTGTCTCGTCTCCAACAAGTTTTAATTCCACTTGCGAGGTTTGCAGCGATTCTTGGTCTTTTACAAAACGCATAACCATATCTCTCTTTGCTTCGTGTATATCGTCTTTCTCCAATTCCTTCAAAGCAGTTATTTTGTCATTTTCCGACATTTTGTTTAATTGTCACCAATTAATACAACCAACTTCAATAGAATTCGTTTTCATACACGCGCATCAATGTATAACGACACGGTAAACAAACTAGCCACGGCAATATGTCTTCTTTTGTGACAAAATTCACACAGAGAAGCTATGTTTCTGTTAATTTTCGCTTCTTCTGGGTAACTTCAGCTTACAACCAAAACTGTGTTCTTTTCGTGCTCCAACAAACCATTCAAGAAGCTGATAAAGTAAAAGCTTATAGAATACGTTCACGGTTTGTCAGTAATCTTATTTTCTTTGAAAATTCATACGGTAATTTGGAGTCTATTTTGGTCATTCCCAAGCATCATTTCGTCTTCTTTTCGATTCGTTTCAAACCATTTACATCTAACAGACTCTCAAAACATACCATGAAACGTTTTGATATCATCAGTTGAATAATTTTTCGAGACAACAAAGTTTATCCCAATTGTTGTCGTAACTAGCAAATACTGAATATACAAAACGGGTATTTTGTTTTGATTGGTGAGTTCAGTCAACACTATCGAGTACTGAATATTCAAAATCCTCAGCGCTTTTGTTTGAACAAATAAAATCAAATCCGAAGTAATTGGAGTCTTTTCTTTCTCCCCGGGGAATGTAGCAGTACAAATGTTTCAGTGCTTGCAATGAAACGATTGCGTGAAACTTATTACCATTAGAGATTTCACAACCTGTCATTTCCTAAAACCATCCAAACTTCTGAAAACATTTGTTTTCTAAAATCCACATCATCTAAAAACTAAATCAATTACCACTGGAAAGTTTATCACTTAAAATGACAATCACTAAACAATGGAACGCACTACTTACCATAACCACAGAAATAACTTTACTCTCAACAATAACATTTCTTTATAAGAACGAATAGGTGCTAGTTGATCGCCAAATTTAGTTATTATTATAACTTTTTCGGGAATTGAGGCGCATTTTACGTGCTAAAATGAAGAATTTAGCGTGCCAAAATGTAATTTAGCCCGCTGAAACAAAACAATGATTATTCAATTAATTTCAACACTTATTTCAACAAATATGTTTTATCGAACTTTCATGAGTTTTACAAGTTTTGAAATTCATACGACAAGATTGACCGGTTTATCTTTTCCAGCCAACTTCACTTGATTCATTTCAACTAGCGTATCCTCGCGTAATCCTTCATACTAATAAATTTGTTGTCATGTTTTTCAGCTCTCAAATGTTATAATAATAGTAATAAAGTTATGTTCTTGGCCTTGGGCATAATTATGTTCTGGACCCTTCTCAGAACTAATTTTATCTCTCCCCAACGGCGCGGTCTAAAATATTAATAAATTTGACTCGGGCACAAAGCATATTTATGTCCGTCAACATAAACTTTATTGCTGTGTCAGTTTTTATAAAATGCATTCGAACTTTAACATGGGTAAGCTGTTTTCACAAGATTTTAACAAACACTAAGTACCAGCAACAAACAGTTCACAACTAAACTTTAAGTAAATAGTTTTTTGAAAAACTATTGAATGCGTCGGCGAGTAGATACAAACTTGAAGTAGTGTTGATAAAAGAATTATCATCGCCGTAGGAATTTGAAAAAGGTGACGTGATGCTCTGATGAAGGGCTAACGCTGGAAACGTTAGCTATTTTAAATTCCTTCGGCGATGATAATTCGTTTATCGACACTACTTCAAGTTCACAACTAAACAGTTGTACTCATGTACCTATTTAGAAGTTTGCATTGTATGACTACTGGACATGTATATTGAGTGAGCTGATGCAAGACGTAAGTCCTGCGGGAATCTACCAATAAGAACTTAAACTGTGACTCGACTCCCCATGTCATTCACTAGGATTTCAACCTTTATGAGAAACAATTTTTGGTGTTCCATGCCTACAACCTATCAGTACCTACTTTTTTGTTCTGTAAACAAGTTGCTCAAAATCAGTTTTAACACAGTTGAATTTAGTAAGCACACATTCTGACATTCTTGCCTATAACAGCTACATAAAACGTTACATTTCGACAGTAATAAGAACAACGAGACTGCATGGTAATCCAACAGAGGGCCATCGGTTCGCTTCCCGTTAGGCCAGCAAAAGTTGATTTCATGTTTCTTGTCAGCTCCCGCATGGGATTTAGCCACCGTATGGAAAAATTTCATTATGGGTAAATAAATTTATATTAATGATTGATCAAGATTCTGGTCACAAATTTTGGTTTGAGAAAGACTTTTGCTGCTTTTTTACATAGCAAACAAAATAAATCGTCTAAGAATAAACTCGGGATGTATTGTTGTTAAAATGATACTTTCTCTGCCATGTTTTCTTCGATAACAAGGCTTCTGTGAATTACAGAAACAGCTTTATGCCTTAAAAACAACCATAATTATCTAAAAGTGAAAATTAATGAATAATGAAAACTGAAAAATTCCCTCACCAATTTCTTGAAAGTAGCTAACGAGAAACATGAAATCAACTTTCGCTGGCCTTAGAGAATCAGAATATTTTTTTGAGTATTCAAGTTTAGAAGCACTTTATACTGATTTAAAGTTCCATACCGTGAGAGTAAAAGTAATATTAGCTGAGGTTTCAAGTCCTTTCTCCACCAAGGACCTACCGGTCCAAAACCTCAAAGAGTTTCATTTTTCCCACGGAGTATATATTTTGAATCTTTATACTTACATTACAACTGTTTTTCTAGAAACACCGACACAGTCAATTACCATTTTAACACATTTAATATACCATTAAAAGGATGAAGTTTTTCCTATGCTACAATTTTTGAACTATATGAGAAAATTTGATCTTTTTACTACAAAAAGGAGACTATAGTGATGCTAATTTGAACACAGACAAAAGAATATTAAAATGACCACTATATGGTAGGGTATTTCAGAAATTATCCATTAACAGTTCAAGCCAGATTAAATGTAGTACGAACAAATATTTTACAATTGTTTATAGCAAATTATGTGACTAAAAGTAACGTATTTATATGGCGATTTCGTCAAAGCTGGCACAATGGCTTCCGAGTCTGACTACCAAAGTAGCGAAAAAATGATCGAAGAACCAATTTTAGCAAGCACTGAGCAAAACTCGTAAGTTAATCATTTCAACGAAAACCAACTGTAAGTTATCGGATTTCTGATTCGACATTTTGTCAGTAAATTGTTTTTTTTTAATTTTGTTGGCAGAAGTTAAAAGTACTGGTAATAACTAAGTAAACAAATCTATTATCTGAGAATAAACACTCTTGAGAATGACTCCAGAGTGCCGATCGAAACGTTGAGAAGCACATGCGCAAAGAAGTGCATTTTACTGAAAAGTGCATTCCGAATTATGGACCAACAAATCAAAGAACTAACAAAAACTTAGTTCTAGTACAGGTCCCGCTTACTTAATCACAGGGCACCCACGGAAATGGATGCGTCTTCCTTCGTCCAACGCAACTATATATAATTATCATCTTTAAGAAATGAGAAGTTAGTTCCTCTTATAAACTTGGAGCAGCCCTATTCTATAAGCAGCAGACGAAATGATTATGATTTAGACTTTTTAAAATGGATTTATACAAAGCAAATTCTTTCCAAGATAGAGCCTTTGAATTTGGTCTCTAGTCGGTAATTACTCGCCTATCCTTTGTACTTTTCTCTTTAATAATTAGTAAGAACCGTTATGGTTATACTTTCAGTGATCGTTCAGAGTCTCAAGAGAACTTCCGCCCAGGCTGTGGAAACGTCAGTCACGACTACCGACAACAGTCCTTCCCAGGACTATACTAACCCGGACAATTAAACAAAATAATTATGAATAACGTACTAATTAATCACCAACTAAGCAGCAACTAAACCGTACTAGCTTCAAATAGGGGGTATAAGTTGATGAATTATCATCACCATCATCATCATTGCTCTTTGTTCCCAGCGAGATATAGGGCCTAAAAAATCTCTCCAACGCTTTCTGTCTTTTTCCACCATATCTTCGCTTCGCTCGACGAAAGATTTGCCTCTTCCAGTTCCATGATGACAATTTGTCGCCACGTTAATTTTGGACGCGTTCTGTTCCTCTTACCAGTAGGAATCCATTTGAGGTCTCCTCATCTTCTTACCAGTAGAAGTTCATCAAAAGTCTACTCTTCCTCTTACCAGTGGGAGCCCATCCGAGTTCTCCTCATCCTCTTACCAGTAGAAGTTCATCAAAAGTCTACTCTTCCTCTTACCTATAGGAGCCCATGCATGAGGTCTCCTCATCCTCTTACCAGAGGGAGTCCATCTGAGGTCCCCTCATCCTCTTACCAGTGGGAGTCCATCTGGGGTCCCCTCTTCCTCTTTCCAGTAGAAAACACCTGAGGTCCCCTCTTCCTCTTACCAGAGGGAGTCCATCTGGGGTCCCCTCTTCCTCTTACCAGTGGGAGTCCATCTGAGGTCCCCTCTTCCTCTTACCAGTAGAAAACCATCAGAGGCTCCCTCTTCCTCTTACCAGTAGGAGTCTATCTGAGGTCCTCTCTTCCTCTTACCAGTAGAAAACCATCTGAGGCTCCCTCTTCCTCTTACCAGTAGGAGTCTATCTGAGGTCCCCTCTTCCTATTACCAGTAGGAGTCTATCTGAGGTCCCCTCTTCCTCTTACAAGTAGGAGTCTATCTGAGGTCCCCTCTTCCTCTTACCAGTAGGAGTCTATCTGAGGTCCCCTCTTCCTATTACCAGTAGGAATCTATCTGAGGTCCCCTCTTCCTCTTACCAATAGGAGTCTATCTGAGGTCCCCTCTTCCTCTTACCAGAGGGAGTCCATCTGAGGTCCCCTCTTCCTCTTACCAGTGGGAGTCTATCTGAGGTCCCCTCTTCCTCTTACCAGTGGGAGTCCATCTGAGGTCCCCTCTTCCTCTTACCAGTAGGAGTCTATCTGAGGTCCCCTCTTCCTATTACCAGTAGAAAACCATCTGAGGCTCCCTCTTCCTATTACCAGTAGGAGTCTATCTGAGGTCCCCTCTTCCTATTACCGATAGGAGTATACAACTAAGAGCACCTCTTGGGATTGATGAAATATCGTCAACTATTAACTTACCTTTTGTGTGTAAAAAGTAATTTGAAAACGCAGGCTAAAATATAATTAAGGCGAATATATATAGTCTCTATTTGATTGAAATCATAAATGCTAAAAATAAAATATTCATATTTAATAAGAGAAAAAGTTGCCATAAATATAACATAATAAACTGTGGTAATAAGAAATATTAAATGTTTTCAAAACAGGACAAAAATTGAATAAAAAGCTCAGAAGACTATAGCTAGAACGCATAAGGTAAGTGAATATAATAATATTGCACAGCAGAAAAAAAAAACAGATATCGCGATGATCTTATTGAATAAATTAAAAGATAATTTATACAAAACAAAACAAAGCAAACGAACTTCATGCAAGTAAAACACGACACTTGATTTTTAGCATTAACTCCAAATTTTTTTCTTTGAAGCAATGTTGGTGAGTATAAAACAGTTTACCTGAAAAATTCTTAATACCAAGAAACAAATATGACGAGAAAGATTTTTCAAAAATGTAAAAACATAATAAATAAGCAAAATTTGACTTTATAACAAGCTATTCTTTTCAACATTTGAAAGAGTATCATAAAACATATTTATTTTTAGAAAATGAAAACACGAGTACACAAACGAAATAAAATAGCCGATTTAAGTTTTTCCAGAACCCAGCGACACGAAATTAGGACTATGCATTCTTAATGGTCGGGTGGACACTGGTTTTTGAATGTCACACGATATCGTACGAATATATTCATCTATTTCAGTTGTACGTATTAATAGAATTTTAACAGACAAATTATCAACTCCTATAAATATTTATTTTCATTACCAAATGAAAAGACCAAAGGCTTGTGGAAAAGTGTTGATGTTTCAAAGTAATAAAAACTGGAAGCCTGCTGTGTATTTTCAAAAATAGAAACAAGAGATCAAAGAGACAAGCTTTTTAATATCTGCATGCTTTTTAATATTTGATTTTTTTTTCCTTTTCCTTTTTTATTGAAAAATAAAACCAACGACTTGGTCCCAAAGAAAAATAAAAGCGGGAATGTCTTTTTTGTTTTATTGCGTGAGGAAGTATCGTTTGTGTTTAAATTCAGTATTTAATTCTATGTTTCACATTCACCTGCTAACAACGCCAAATGAGCTGTCAATTCGTCCGCGTTTCCCTAGCAACATTAGCCTAAATATATAATAAAACCTGTCAAAAAACTGCTCCGCAAACAGATCACCAACTCCATCGTACTAACAGCTGAAGAAATGTGGTCGTTTTAAGAAAACTCTTCAATTACAATGCAAATTGAAGAATTTAAGAGTGTAGATGCGAACGGACGCTAGAAGTAGAAATATGAATACTCAATAACTGAATCAAGGTGAAAATGCACACAATTGTTGAGGAAGAGAGTTTCCTGCCAGCTATCGTAAGTAATGATCCGACCAAACAGCTTGCCCAAGTAAAGCGTTACTATGACAGGCAACAAAGACTAGCGTTTTACCTGACACAAGATATCGAAGATATCAGGATGGCTTATAGTTTAAAATTATTCAAAGAGAAGGAGCGCCTGAGGAAGTCCTTATGGGAACTGGACAATAAAAAGAGGCGAATTTTTCACCAAATCGTTCAACAACCGTCTCAGCCTTCTTGGAAGTGGAAATACCCAGCAAGAGAAGTGCCGTTGATTCCACTACAAAAGCAGACTAATCAAACAGTTAAACAACAAAAAAAGAAGCCACCAGATAAAGCAATTAAACCCGGAATTAACTTGAGGCGGATTGTGCCTTCCCGCCTTGATACTCAGCACAGTCGACTGCCTTCGCGCCTTGATACACAACACAGTCGGCTTGAAACTCGGCAAAGTGGAGTCGTGACTCGACAAAGCTTCCTTGAACGTCCATACAAACCGAAACCAAAAAAGAAAGAAAATTTAGCCCGACCTGTAGTACCACAGTTCCTCTTCTGTTAACTTTTTGAATTTTAATAAGTGTTTAAAACTGTGTTACGATTTGATAACGCCTGCTTCTAATGCAGACTAAATTGATATTTATCGCTAAAAGTCTAAAATGCAGCATTAACTGTACTTTCTCATGTCAACAGCTATAAACTTTAGTGCCACACTTGCGATGGGCCTTTTGTTATTTCTATGACAGCTGGGATTATGCGATTCGGAAAAGTTCCTAAGTCAACTAATCGGCTGCCAATCTCGAAAGTTTATTCCAGAACTCTTGCAACATATTCGTCACTGGCTTGCCAATCCGCGAAATAGAAGCAGCATGTCTCCTGATGTTATAAAAATAACAACTAGCCGCTAAAGATAATTAAAAGTGTTTCATTCAATTATGAATTATGAATAGCTTTTAAAAAAATATTTAAACGAACTTATGACATATACACAACTGGTAGATTTGATAATGTTATTATCCGAATTTCGATTTGGCTCACATATTATCTTAATGTTTTTCAAAATTTTTCAACGACTTTTCATCACGAAAAATTGCAGAATAAAAGAAGATATTCACTACTGACTCAAAAATTAATTTCAGCAACTGTTAGACTTGGAGATGTTTCGGTTCCCCGTAAATTGCCCGAGGGGCAGAAGCCCTCCCTGTCTTTTGTTGTCGCTAGTTCATTTAAAAACATCCTCACAAATACCATATATAAAGCGTCTTGTTTTAGTCTTTTTCTTAACACTGATCAGAATTATTTATGCTTTGCAAAAGAGTTTTGTAATACATCCACCTTTAAAATCAAACAACTCTGCAATCTCACTCAGTTCTTTGTTGTTTATATTTAAAATATATATTTGAGAGAAGCACACAAAATACTGTCTTTGCACGTTCTGAGGATGTTTACTGACAACTGTGTGAACTTAACAGTAGTTAAACCTTTGCACTTTAAGCTAAAAATCTGATCTATCTTCTATTCGCCGAAAATACACAAATGGAATGATATTTGGGAGATACCCAAAATCGCGCCCTGAATATTATAAATTCTTTTAAACTGCCGATTTCCTTATCAAAACATCATATTCGCAATTTGAAAAAGCGTATCTGGACAACTAAAACTCTACAATATAACGACCTCGCATGCAATACAATCTATTAAGGGCTTTTTCTTTTGCATTGCAAGCTTCAGACTCATTTGACAATCTGTATGGAATCTAAATTAACTCCTCAACCTGTTCTTTAGTATGCTTTTATATCAGATATTAAAGTCAACAGAGATCAGGGCGCCGCACGACAACCCCCTGTCAACGGTCGCCTAAGCTTATCACAGCTGCCTGGCACCGTTTTCTGGTCGAGACACAGAGCCGACAAAATATCACGGAAATAAAATCAAGTTACAAGTCCAAACAGCAAACTAAGACAACTGTTACTATATTTTTTTATTGCCTTGTGTGATTTCGCGACGGAAATCTAAAGTAGTTTGTGAACTGTTTACACTTGTTGGCATTTCAATTCACACTGCATGCCGAAAGGATTGTTCTATTGTGACACTACTATGCAAATATAGAAGAATAATCTATTAGTGAATACGTGCTTTTTTAACGAACTTCAAATTGACCTTGCTTCCGACAAAGAGTAATGTAAAATAATATTGAAAAGGATCAATAATCAACGAAATTACATTTTTAGCGTACGCGTCACATATCGATTTGCAGCATAAAAAACGCCATATGGATGTCAGGGGGTGGGGGTGCGGGAAAAGGAATGTCAGATGGATGTCAGGGGGTGGGGGTGCGGGAAAAGG
>JAOCPT020598918.1:0-10282 GCA_026546935.2 Palythoa grandiflora | reverse complement strand
ATGTCTTTTTTGTCTTCAACCAATTGTAGAAGATTTCGTCGGTCTGTATGATCTCCTATCGCGACGGCAATTATTCGAACACGCAGATGTCGTAAAGGTCTAAAAAACAAAGCAAAGTACATCAACATTTAAACACACAAGTAGATTAAGGTGTGAGAGAGATAACAACATGAGAGTTTGAATTTTGAAGTGTATGCAGAGTGTATCTAAGTACCGACTTGGTCTAGCTTTCAATTTTAGGAACTTCGTTTTAAACCATACTGCCATTGGCCCAGTCTCTTATATTACTATCTAAGTAACCATTTGGCCACAAAAGTAGCATTTAATCCCGTACACAAGTTAGCCTTCAGCAGAAGCTGGTACTCATTTTAAACCAGCCTCGAAAGGATACATAAGACAGTGTCAACTTTACAGGAAATAAGCTAAGCTAAATCCATTAACGGGCCTAGGTGATCCAATGAAGCAGGTGCTTATCTCCGGTTTCTGTAGTACATTGAGAGTCATTGACTTCCCCAATTAATAAATAATTTCTAACTTTCAGACGCGGAGTCAGTGGGAACACTTGAACCTTGAAACCCCCAAAACCAAAGTGAAAAGCTGAAACAAACCCCGTCAAACGGACAAATACCAACACGCGAGTTTACCTGGTAAGGATCTTTAAGTTTACTCTGCCAGTTTGTTTTCCATCTGTTAAAATGAATAAAATCTTCCGTTGTTTTTTTGGCTCTTTGTATCTGTTCCCGAAAAGGGTTTTCGTTGCTTCCTTGATTGCACGATCGATGTAGGTAAGTCCACCTTTGGGAAAAAAGGATGTGCAACTTTGTTAAACAACAACGCCAATAATTATCACAATCACAATTACATACACAATCATAATCACGATCACGATCACAATTAAAATTACGATCACGATCACATCTGGATCATGATCATAATCATAATAATCATAATAATGATTTTATAAGAATTATACAATTTTAGTCGATTCAGTTTTAAAATGATGATAATAAAAATAATAACAATAATAATAGTGATAATGATAATAGCTAAGCAGTTAGAAAAATAAAAAACTATGAATAGTTTCAATTTTAAGCAAATAAAATTCTAAAGAAAATTTTTATAGAGTTTAAAGTTCACTTGACGTTTTAAGCTTTCTTGTTATTCAAAATATTATTGTCTTTTAATCAAAAAACGTATAACTTTAAACGCCACTTTTAATACCACTCAGCCTAGACATTTGAAATATTCATAATCTTAGCCTCCTCCGCAGGCAAATCCAGCTGGTACAAAACAAAAGGGCGGCGCGGCGAGCGGTTACTAGGCGAGCGGTGAAGTTGGGAGACTGGGGCGAGAAATGAGAAAAAAAGAAAATACCAATTGGATCGATTTGAATGTGGAGGAGGCTAAGCAAATTAGTGTTTCATGAATTCGGTTTTAAAGAACGTGTATAAGACGCGACGACAGTTGCACAGTTGTTGTCACAGGCTTAATTTTAAAATTAAAATCACGAGAAAAGGTAATTGTAATTTTGCTTTAAAAACACCAAACATGATCAGTCAAATATTCAGTTGAAGCAATCCATATAACACATGTATATTGGCAATAAAATCAAAAAATAAAATTTTAAACTGCAAATATATAACAACTTGGATTGTAATACAAGTGATATAATGAATCAGTGTACAAAGTATAAAAGCATTTGCATTCAGTAAAGCAGATTGTCTGCCAGATTATTAGATAATCTTATTTAGTTATAACTTAACATTCCCTCCGAAATCAATGGTTTTTATCAAAACATATTAAGGATATCTGAGCCAGCTAATCCAATCAAGGAAAAAACTTGGAAAATTGGACCAACCGAAACGATTTTCCACTCACTTCATATTGCAAAAAGCATATAATGCAAATCTCTTTAAATAAAATTTCCTAATTTTATTATTGAAAATAATAATTATACATACGGGTTGGTTCTATCTTTTTCACCATTTTCTTGAATTCTTTCGCTGTATCTTTCTCACCAATTTCGGACACGAACGTAGGAAATTGACTAAATGTAATCAATCCGGCTCTGGAACCAAGTGGCTGCACTTTAAAAGCGTCCACCAAACCCTCGATAACTTTTTTCTGTCTTCTAAAATTCCTGTCGCTAATTGTAGTCGACGAATCCATCACAAAACCGAGGTCTGCCACAGTGCACGGATCCTCTGTTAATGCAAATTGAAAAAATATTCATCCGGTTCTTTTTCTTGCATTATAAATCACTAGTAGGTTGGATTAAAAGATATCCATTTAAGTAACTGAAAAGGTTTAATAACAATAACAATGATGTATCAGCATAAAATATTGCAGAGGTTTAAACACTTGAGACCTTGCACGACAATAAATTGAGAAATATTTGTCCTACCAAACATAAGAAGTAAAGTTCTTTTATTTTCAAAAACAATATAATCAAGAAATATCACCTCAGAAATATTCCCAAATGACTCGTACAAAATCAGTATACAATGTTGATCAATTTAGAGTCCACAAAATACAATGCTGACAACGAGACTAAGAATGTTAGTTGTGGCTGGTAACAATATAAAGAATAAGAACAAAATAGAATAGATTTAGAATAGAACTTAGTATATATTGTGCAGCAGTAAAGAACAACCGTGGAATTCATTATAACGAGAGGATAATAGATATATAGTTAAGGCACTTAAGCAATGATGAAAAACTAATCCGTTACGTGGTATAAATTAAATGGCAGAAACCGAGTTGCTACAGATATCAGATCACAGAGAT
Organism: Palythoa grandiflora; assembly: GCA_026546935.2. NCBI lineage: Eukaryota > Metazoa > Cnidaria > Anthozoa > Zoantharia > Sphenopidae > Palythoa > Palythoa grandiflora. The sequence goes on along the minus strand of JAOCPT020598918.1, from coordinate 7,495 downwards.
TCAAAAATCTGGGTCCTCGCACGACAATAAGTTGAAAAATATCTGTCCTATCGTGCCATGCTAACTAACGGCAAGTCATTTCTGAAATATTTTGATGAGTAGAACTTTTTTCTGCAAGTACGCAGATTCTTGTTATGTTAAGATTTTAAAGATCGAATAGTTGTTGTCAAGTGGATCTTACCTTGAGAGAAAATTAGGACTGGACAGAGGCAAAAAATGAACAACACCTTGATAAGAGTCTCCATGGTGACTTGCAATATACTGAAACAACAACAATATGACAACAGTTCACACGAGAGTTTAAATGACTCTCTGTATACACAACTCCACCCAAAACACGCAGTTTTACAAAGGCGCACTGTAAAACAATATGTTAAATTATTATAAGTTGCATTTTCCTCCATTCTGATTAGTTCACGCGCGCTCTGTCAAAATGCGTACGTATTTGCCCCACTGGCCATGTAGGAGCGTATTCAGACCGGTTTCCCAGATGTTGAATTTTAGAAAATTTTCAAAGCTCGCAAAGTTACTTAAAAAATGCTTCTAGCGAAATTTACAAAAAATTTCCGAAGATCTCCGAACACTGCTGAAGATTTCCGAAGATTTTTAGAAAATCTTCAAAAATCCGAAAATGCGTAAAAAACAGTTTTTAAACATTTCCGAATCTTTCCGATGATTCCCGAAAACTGTCGGATAGTTCCGATGATTTTCGTAGACGTACGCATAAGTAAAAAAAGTCATAATAAACGAATCATTAACCAGTGCCTGCTGATATTTTTCCATACAGACCTCACGCTCGGTTAATAATCTCTTAATATACAGATGTGTTACTTTCCGGTGTGTGGTTTTCAATATCGATCATGTATAAAGGTCACACTTTTTCACTATAAGGTCAACCGTAGGCTGATATAAATATTAATTATAAACTTTTCTTCTCTCGAATTATTCTTGTAATTGTTGCCTTTTCCACTCAAAGATCACGCCTTGCGAATGCATTAAAATATGAGACAGGAAACGATCTGTTCCAAAGGGGAATGCTTTTATGTTTTATTTTCAGTTTTTTGTCAGACAAAAACCTCTTTTGAAACTAATTTTAGACAATACTCGCAAAAACGTTGGCGTGACTGTAAACTAGTCAAGTGTAGACATAACTTGACCACGCTAGATCACATTACAGTTGGTTTCATGTTAACTTGTGGAAAAGCTCAGAAAGCAACAAAAACTTTTATTGTAAATTATCTAACTTATGCTGAGTAAATTTTGAAAATGTTTTTACTCTGAAACGTAGTTCTCGGGGTATATTCTCGCATATTTTTTTTTCTCATCCAGCTTAGAACAAAATTCCATTTGTTTCTGTTATTGTAATATTTTCAAATGTGACAAGATAACCTTTTAATTTTTAAATACTGAAAACAATCTTGGAGTTTTCTCGTCACGTTTTTCTTGGTCTAAATTTGAACCCCTATTTTAAAATTACACTGTGCTTACGTTAAAGATAATTCCCTATATCGAAGGTACGAAAATAACAACAAAAGTATGTTATCAACTGTCTTCTCCTACAGCAAACTTAACAGAAAGGCTCTCAAACTCCACAATTAATGCAGATCGGAAATTTAGGAAACTAATTGTACTATTTTGTCAAAATGAGTAATTTTTTAGGAACGATTTTAACATTTATCTACAAGAACCTTATTGATTATATTTCAGTTGCTTCTAGTTTAACCTAACAAAAACTGAAATCAAAGATCGAAGTAAGATTAGTAAGAATCGCAAAGCAAGATTTACATCGGGTACAACTTATGTAAACTCGTTTTTTTCACAAGTCAACTTTGTCTTTTAAATCCAGAACTCTATTTTGAGTATTATGTTTTGCAGATTAGCGTAATGTTCTTGCAAAACAGTATTTTCACAAAACAACTTCTGTTCTGAGAAAAAAAACACCAAATAATTACTTATTAAGGTAATAAAAGAAAAAGAAGAGAAAAAGGAAGAATGAATACCTTATATCCTGACGTATAAGTCTCGTTATCTTGACTGTAGTCTTTAGCGATTTCAGATGTTCTTCTGTGATCACTTGTTCTGTACTGATGTGAGGAGAAATGGATCGCATTTTATACGCAATCCTGGCAGCACAAGCCAGATTTGCGACATATCCGCATTTCCGACCAATGATTTTGCATAATTGCGTGTGACTGAGAATGCCAATATCGCCCCCTTGTTTTTGAGAGACACTCAAAAACCCCATACCAGGTGAGATTTTTCTGTTAGCGTTGTAAATCGTAATCCGGTTGACAAGAATTTAAAATTTAAAAGGAAATTGGTGGGCGGATGAATAGTAGTGGCAACTTTCCTCCCCAAATGTTTTTAACCAAACTCCCCGAGTTTCCATTGTCTTTATTTTCCAGATATTTCTCTTGTATTTCCAGCAACCTAAAAATAAGAGGAAATCACTTCTAACTCTGTGATTTTTATCTGAATATATTTATGACAGGACTTTGAATTAGCTTAGTTGAGTATTTTGTTTACACTAAAAATATGCTTATGATACCATACAACAAAGTTGTGGTAAATACCACAGACGTTTCGCAAATGTCACATGTTTTCGACTAAAGCCCACGGCGGAGTTTCGGTTAAGTCGGGGCGTCCCTCCTCAAAATCATGCTTAGCCTATTTCCCGAATTCAATGATTAAGCAATTCTATATTTGTTTTTCGGGAAAGTTGCACGTCTTCCTCTTCTAGAAGTCACGGTCCTTTAACAAACAAAGCACCAAAAAATGTACATGGAATTAACTTGTTATCGTGGATATCTATGCCTTTACAGCAATAAAGATAATTTATGTTCCACATGACAAGTTGTGCGGATGCTTTCATTGCTGACTTTGAAGATTAATGATAACATAATTATTTTCTAACGAAAATAATTTTACGCGGTTATTTTTTATGTTGTTGAAACTCAAAATCAGAACTGAGCACGCATAAAAATTATGAAGTAATCAAAAAGGGACCGGAAGTGAAAACATATAAAAACAAATATTCAGTTTATTTTCCCAAGAAACATTTCGACGCTTCGTTGTTTTTTTCGTCGTTTCGTTCAGTTTCACATTTTTGTAACACGGCCGCGAAAAAAAAAGCACGATGTATGAACTCAACAATATTGTAAACTGCTATTTAAACCTCCCTGGATTATCATTAACGGAAAGGGAGAATGGACACCCCAAGATTCTTTAAATTTTGTTTTTGTTTTTGATACTCCTCTGTTTTTTAGGCACGATTTAATCCGTCAAACAGATAAAGTTTAAGAAATAGATTTGTGCAATGCTTTTCAGTATAAAACCTTGTTATTAAAAAGAGAATCAACCTAGCCTGACTACTTGTTGTGTCTTGCATTTCCTACTTTGAAAACTGATATGTAGTTTCTTAATTAACTCTACATAGTTGGAATAGTTTTAAGTGTAGTTAACATACCAAAATGATGCAGCTTAAAATCATTTTCTCAAAATAAAATACTGAACGTAATCTCGAGATTGATTTATCTGCTGTGACATTTGACTTGCCTGTGTTTTAACAGTTTTTTTTTCTATCTATGGGACTTTTTTACTCGAACAAATAATTCTACAAACTTTTTTTGCTTTGTTGTTTGTGTATAATTATGAATCAGATAAATTACGAAAAGAAATTAAACACAGTTTGACGTGCGCAGCTCAGTGATTCCCGGTAATTTTTGGTAATATAGTGTTGTATCTCTGGCAATTTCCTAATTGGATTGATCGAAATTTTAGATTTAAAAGAAATGTTTGCTCGTCTTTAAACCTCATAACGAAAATCTTATTGTATACATTAATAGTATAAAAATACAGTTCCGAGTCGCTCTTATTCAATTCTCAAAAGTAATTTATCTCACTTCCATTTTCGTTTAAGATAAGGCAGAAAAGATGCGCATGTAGAGAGCTGCTTTTATTCTTTCCCCAAAATTCACAATCGTCCTTTAGAAAATTGTTAAGTATCCAAGTCTTCCGGGGTGCGAATCGGCAACATTTTTGAGAAACCAACCTCGAGTACTTTTTGACGAAACATAACCCAATACGGGCGAGTCGCCGCCATTCTCTGAATCACAAACCCGCCCTCCGTTAAAAGATTTTTTAAACGTGTCAATCGGTGTTAATGAGCTTATAAGAAAGCTCTAATTTCAAAATATTGATATCAAGTTTAGGAAAATGAAATCAGTGAGGAAATTATGACGCAGTATGCTCATGTAGAGCGATCGGGTTCAACAAGAACAGAGTTTTTTTTTTCAAGTTGTAACTTCTTACTATAGAAAAACTAAACGGAAAAATATTAATTACATATCAGGTCTTGATGATAAATCTAAACGGCTGGACGGAATAAAGCCGTCGGCGGTTAATCTTGTTATGTCCGCTCAATGAAACAAACAACCGCACATACTAAAGTTACACTGCAAACGACAAACATCAACAATGCCCTTACGATTTTCAAATTGGTTTTTGTTAAAACCATTGTAGTTAATTAGTACGATTAGGTTTAATAGTCAAAGGCTATTCTTTGTAAATTAGCAGAGGTGAGAACAGTCGGAAATTCACTGAGATGTTAGAAAACGGAAGCAATTACTACCGATCTATACACGCTAATGCAATGTGTTTTGTTTCTGCCACGCGATTATGTCACGCACTTCAAGTAATATTCGTCTTGTTAATGAATCCATAAAACGTGAAACTGAATTCTGACGGGTTTTAAAAATAATTCTTTCAATGATGTAAAATTATGACCGAAACTTGAAAATATATCCTTGTCTGAAAGTAGAAATAACAGGATGAAGACGAACAGGTTCTGAAGAAGAACTGACATGCCCAACACAAAAATCTGACGAGAGCAGCCATTGTGGCAACTGAATCAGATCAGTTTCAATTTCAACTCAAATCGCAAAGGAAAATAGAAAACCGCACGTGTGTCTACGTAGGATCTCTCACAGAAAACTCAATTACTGAATATCCGAAACCAAAGTTTCCCTTTGATTCTATACGTTAAGTGTTTTCCCGTAAACTGGTAAAACAACTAAATTAAAACATTCCAACTTTAATCACTTTTTCAGCGAGTAAACAAGACGAAACCCTTGCCAAATGTGGGTAAAATTGATGGGTGTGCTTTCACTTCGGGAAACGATGCAAGTACAAAAACCGAACTGACCACGAGAAACTTTGGGTTTTACTGATGCATAACGGAGTGAGAAATCATCAATTAACTGATCATGAAATTTCAGTAAAATTGAAAAAATAAATTTTTCATGAGATGCAAGATTACTCTTTGCCGGAAAACGAAAATATATAGACTAAACACAACCGCGAGAGAAATATATAATTGTATGTTCTGAGTTAGGCCTTATTTATTCGTCACATCGATCCACTGTTAAGCGACGAGGCATGCCGCACAGGTGCCTGCTGACTAAAAACTAAAAAGCGAATACATACATTATCTTTAGTTTTTAAAACTATTGTCGCAAATGCTGGTAGTGCGGTTTTAATATTTTTATAACTTTTTTTTACCGGCTTTTAAAGTGTTTTTGCCAAAATCGGATATCCAAAATGTTTGGAATTTCAGGCCTTGCTGATAGCTGTAGTCCCTCCTCTAAGAAATAAGGAAAACTGCTAATCTAAAGTTTTAGTGGTTACTTGGCGGTTTCATGTATTGAGTGTGTACATACTTGATGAATTTCCGTACGTGAATCCGGCAAAGGAGATCCGAGTAAATGATTAACTGAAGCGGTTCTTTTCCGGTCAACCACAATTTATGGATAGTTGCAATAACATTTAAGGGGGGATGATAGTTAGGGAATTCGAAGAAGTTTTTGAATGGGAAGATTATTGATTACAAAACGCCGAATCGTCGCTCCTGACCAGGCGCAAATGCAGCTTTGGTTTTGGGACGTTTTGGCGATTTTCTATCAAATATTAACTTCAAAATTAATATTTTAAATTTCCATAAAATACTCCAAAACCCAAACTTCCCTCAAAATTAACAATCGCCCAATTCTCCTCCTTCATATCTTTCACTAAAAATCTGAAAATATTTCTAAATTTTCTTTCACCTTAATACTACACAATGAACGATCGGGATTGCTGATTTTCGAAATACGTGTATAGAAAATACTGGAACTGTGTCAAAAGTCGTCAAAATGTCTTTGCCAACTATAATCCCCCTTAACTAGTCGGATATCCAGATGTAGTGGGATGTTTAGTAACTTTTTACTTGCATTACACTCTTTTTTTATAAGAACCTTTTTTATAAAAGCGTCAGGCTAAAAATCGGCCAAAATTTAAAACATGCTAAAATCTAACCCGAGGCTGAGGAATGGCCGAGAACTTTATTTTGTTAGTCAAGGTACAGAATCATGGAGTAGGCAAATAGTTGATTACATAGAAAATTAACAAGAACAATTTGCAGGATTCGTTATTTTCTCTTTTGCTCTATCTATTTTTATATCGAAGCTTGTATCTTCTTAGAGTGTCGTAGCTATAAAGTTGTTAATTGTTATGAAAAAGCGTGCACAGCGAAATACGTATGATTGTATTAAGAACATTTTTAAAGGACATTTAAAGCAAAATATTTAAGAACTTTCAGCAACATTCAGGCAAAATATTTAATATATAAAAACATTCAGCCTCGACCCAAAAAATAAGATGTTCTTGTATAAAAAAAAGGGTAAATTGAGTTTTGTTAAATATTTTTTCTAAGTAATGAACTTTTTGTAAGGAATCAACGGAGATTTTGATAGATTTAAAAATGTGTTGAATAGTCATTTCTTGTATATGAATTGAAATTTAAAAATACGGGAAAATGATTAGATAATGTTAACATATAAAACTAGTATAGGCTATAACCTGAACCAATTTTTGATGATCCATAATTCATTGATTTGCTGAATGACGGGTTACTGGTCAAGTTTAGCGATATTACAAAAATACTTTGTAGGATTTAGTCCATTTAGTGCTGAGACGGAATTTTCAGAAACGTGACCAACTAGTTCCTGTTTCTTCCCAACCCAAGGCAGTGATGATACAAGAATTCACTTCGACGCTCATGACCTTTAGTTACATTTAGCATAATGAATATATTGAACGGAATGAAACGTGCTTTCCAGCGTTAGGCGTGGCATGCATGCACTATCAACTACGCCAGTTGTTTTATAAATTATACTTCTTTGAAAACTTAAACACATATTATGACTTAGCTTGCAAACAGCCTCTCCATTTGATTTATTTGAACTACATATATTGGTCTATTTACGTGCAATAAGAATAAAGGGCGACAATAGTATTTAGTAAACTATAGAATAAACATCCCCAACCTTATATAGTTCAAGGGCTAGTTCGCAAGTTATATTATGACTGAACTGAACCAATATATAGTAGTTATGCAACGCTTTCGAGTGGGATACCGCGGAATATGCCACGCGTCACTTATATTTTCCGTATACACACG
>JAOCPT020598877.1:0-10283 GCA_026546935.2 Palythoa grandiflora | reverse complement strand
AGTAGTAGTAATAGTAGTAGTAGTAGTAGTAGTAGTAGTAGTAGTAGTAGTAGTAGTAGTAGTAGTAGTAGTAGTAGCAGTAATATAGTAATAGTAGAAAGCGTCTTTGTGTGGATAGCAAGCGCTTTTGTGTATAGGGAGCCACAAGTTATATATAATACTGAAATTCCTGTCAAAACGGTGAGTCTTGTTCCAAAACTGAAAGTTTGGAAGATAAGAGCTATTTAGTTGACATAAACAGGACAGTAACTTAATGTTAGGTGTGCTACTTTCGTAGCAAATTAAATAAGCAATAAGAGTTTCAAGATTCACGATTCTTTTATTTATGCCTGTTTTAAAATAATAACAATTTATAAGTATATGAAATTTAACCTATTTTAAGGCAAACGCTAATTGAAACAGAAAACTGATATACTCCATTGGCCGCTGTCTTGTAGTAACATAATTTGTCAGTAAAAGAATCCTTATAGTAGTTTATCAAGTGTGAAACAAATAAATAAATATGTCAACTTCAAAGGCTAACTCTGCAGAGATAAAGTTTGAAGTGGAAGATGTAGCTGGTGTTAGTTACGTCACGACGGATCTACCAGGAGACGTGATATTAGGACAGTTGGACGAAGAGTATTTCGAGGACCCAGATCTGAGAGAAATTCTCAGCAAGTCAACATTGGACAAGGAAAAATTAACACCTTTCTTCCAGGCAGAAAAGACATATATTGTTTCAAGGTCCGGTAATGGTTTCTAAACTATACGTTTCTTTGCTTGTGCATCACTTAATAATGACATTTATTCGTTTAATCTTGTACAAAAATGTTTGTTTAATTCTTCCTATTTAGGGCAAGCCATGGCCATTTCACAGTATGACAATAGTTAACTTTTAGCAGTATTCTGAAAATTAGTGCTGTCTTTCAGTTGGCGATAACAATAACGAAAACAATGGTGTTACAAATGAAGATAACAAAGTCGGTGATGACATTTGCAATGCCTTGGCAATTTTAAATACATTTAACAATTTGGCAATATATTTAACAATTTTGTAATTGTATCCATAGCTTTTTTTAAAACTTTTCAGCTATTTTTAAACATTTTTTAAACTTTTTTAGCTTTTACTTTTTACTTCATTGTTTTGTAGATATTTTTTTAGCTATTTTTTAACTTTTTTATTTTGTTTAAATATACTTTTAAAACTTTTGTTTGAATATTTTGTTTTACAATTGCATGTATCCATAACTTTTTCCATTTCATTTTTTTCCCCCAACAGCGTAGTTTACAGCGAAAAATTCAAAATCAAAGGTAAACCCGGATATAAGGACTCCATTGATGCTCATCTAAACACTGGGCAGTTTTCCCAAATTTTCTTCCCAAACACCAGTCTTAGAGGAAGCTGGACGAGGATTCCTTCACCAAGAATAGCGAGGAAGGGCCGCGGACCCCTTCTTTTTGCCTATAATAAAATTAGTTATGACAAGGAAACCAATACATTCAAACTAAATGACCAACAATTCGTTGGAAAGACTATGTTGAAGCCTAGAGGAGCGTCCATAGGGACCAAAACGAAGAGGAAGAAATGCCGAGTACTTGAAGGCGAAGAGTGCGAGATGTCTTTACAACAAGGTGAAAAAAAAATAAAGTTATTTGTACTTTTTAATTGTTATTCATTCCTCAAGCCTTTTAGCTAAACATATAGCCTCAAAGAGGAAGGAGGGGGGGGGGTTCGTTGGACCCCTCCCCAAGGTTTTCGTTATGCTTGGTCCGATCAACTGGAAATTTGGCAAAAATGTTAATTTGAATTCGAACTTTCATTTAATACCAATCGCGTGACAATTCTCTAGTTACCATGGTTACCAGAGACAAAAATCCAAAATGGCGGCCATTTTGAATAAATTATCGATTTTTAAAATTTTGTCTAAAATTGAAAGATATAATAGAAAAAGGAAAGAAAATACCATTTCGTGCGATAAAAATGTAAAATTCCAAAAAGAAAAGGAAAAGTAACGATTATTTTTCAATTTTTATAAAAATATCTACAAAAGTTTTAAGAAATCCAACTTTCGTGACTTCCTGTGATGACGTCATCAATGATGACTTCCTGTGATGACGTCATATAATTAGTGTCAAAACATGTATTCATTATCAAGGAATAGTTGTACCAAAGCGCTTGGCAATTGGTCAAGGCGTTCAGATTTGAGGCCAAAAAAATCGAGGGGGGGGCTCCGTTCGACCCCCCTTCCTTGAGGCTTCTAGGGTTAATGCAGCTTGTGGTGCACTGGACATGGCAGAACCAGCGAAGTTGACAGCTGTGCAGGGCAATCACATGGAGGTCAAGTTTAAGCGCAGTTGCTCGGTGGAGACCTCAAGATGCAGTAAGCTAAGGTGAAGTAAACTCCTATTGGCTAAAATCTGCGGGAATTTCAAGAAATGCCTGCCCACTTCATGAATTAGATTTTCCACGCTGATTTAAGCTTAATTTTAACTGTTGAGTTGAGGTTAAGTATAGAAATTATTTAACAGGTTTCAAATTTTCGTTTTCTTGATCCAAAGAAAACAAAATTCAGAGTTTTTAAAGAGTAGCAGATTGTATTGTGCTGTAGAGACTGTGGAAACTAAGTCGTTGGAATTGAATTAGTTATTTGCCCATGTAATAGCTTTGAAAGCTTACTTGTGGATGGTTATAAATCACCCATTTATTAACCGAGATGTTCTTAAATTACCAACTGGGTCTAGAAATAGCTTAAAATCTTGTGAAGGGAAAGCCATTAAAAAATCACGAAAATACTTGCTTGACAGCATTGAAAAAGGCCAGATACAAAAATCCTGTTCTCTGGTAGATGTTATTTTAATTGCTTCTGCTAATGAAATCAAAGAATGTAAGCCAGAACTAAATAAGATTTGCTTATGCAAACTCTTGTTCAGTTGTTATGATTTTACATTAGGCATTTCAAAATAAATTACCTTGCTTCTTAGTTCTAAACTTGTACTTGCAATACTAAATAAATTGTATATATTAAATTGGTTTACGACATATTTTAACAGAACTGTTTTGCCTCCAATGGTGAAAATCAGATTTTCAAAACCCATCAGTACAGTCTTACAGATTGCAGTCTTTCAGTATTTTCAAAATATAATTCTCAACATTGTTTGAATGTTCTTCAAAACAAACAGCCAATAATTACTGCAAAATTGAAAAGTTGAGTTTTGGTGCAATTTGATTGGTTGATGAAATCGGCAGAATGACAGTGGGAGTAACGGCTTTCAAGTTATCTCATGTTTCTTCTCTCTCCCCAGTCCTCCCTCCACTGAACAATACCCTGCAAACACATGGTTCGTACAGAAAATTGAAACCTTTTTTTAAGGACCCTTCGTGAAATGTCACATTTCAATCATTCTGTACCAACCAAATTAACAGTTTTTCAACCAACACCAACAAAACATTTCAACTCCATGATATCAAGCCAGCTCCATGTGGTATGTGCAAGAGCATCACAACTCATATACACAACCACTGATCAATCTGGTGCCAGCTCACATAGTGGCTCGTGTTTGGCTTTGCCTCTTTTACACAATTCTTTGCAGTTTTTTTTTCTTTTTTTACAAAATTAAAACAGAAGAACACTCTAATCACTTCACGATGCAACTTTGCTGCGACTTTTCAGATAATTTCTATGTTGGGGAAAATTCAACGACTTTTCAAGACCTTATTGTGGAATTCAAGGACTTACTATAAAATACAAGGACTTTTCATGACTGTGCGAACCCTGAAACAGGCTTGGGAAATCAATGCTTACCACCACAGAAACCAAGATTCATAAAAGGATTTAGCTCAATAATAAACATGAATATAAATATCAAATGTTAAGTACAATTATTTCACATTGTAAGGTTCTTTTAATCTGCTTCACCGGCATAGACAGACCATCGGGAAAAGTCTCCCTGTTATACATGATAAAATTTTTAACTTTTTTTTATTTTCACACATTCTATTTCCACTGTTTATATCGCTTAGTACAGTCGAACCTCGATTATCCGGATTCGTTGGGACCAGGCCAAATAGTCCTGATAATTGGGAGTCCGGATAATCAAGAGTATGAATATTAATGAGATGCAAATTAAACTGAATAACATTTAATTTATGCAAGAATTGAAAAAACATTCACAACTCAAATAATTGTTCATAAACAGTTAACAACTAACTAAACAAACAATCAGAGCTCAGTGAAATGCACAATGTCAGTTACGGTGCGTGTCAGCACGAAAATTCTACTGATTTCTGTTTTCAAGCGAAACAAATTCATTCCCAACTGGAGTTTTTTTACTTAGTTGGAGGAAAATAGTTCCACTACAAATCTTGAATGTGACAAATTAGTATTCATGAAAAAATTGGGACCAGAAAGCAAGTCCTGATAACCGAGAAATCCAGATAATCGAGGTTTGACTGTAAATTGCATTCACTGAGTATTCATAATGAAACTGAAGATAGCTGTATAGCAGAAATTGCTTGACTTGTAGATTTTAAAATTAAATTTAAAACTTCTACACCTGAAAGGCATAACACAATCTTTTAAGTCCCAATTCAAGAACAATACTAGAGTCTGTCAAAAACTCTTGAACAGTCATGAATGACAAATCCAAAATTTTATTGCCATTACCGATACATGGTGAAAAGAAAATAACTATATATATAGATATATATAAAGCCAGCAATGAACATCAAAAGTTAAAGTTACATTACTATAATTCAATCTAAGTGCTAGTTTCATCTGACTGGAATTATGAAAAACAAAGTCATGTTGTGCAGGGTTGTTCTTTACAAGCAGTCTTATGGCTTTAGAAACCGTGCACCACAATTTGGTCCTTGTCACAAAGATTTATTCGAATTAGGAACTCTGCAATATTTGTCCTCTGGTCTCCTTGAAGTTGAACTACTTCCCCATACTCAGCATGATCAACAACTGTTCCGTTACAACTGAACTCCTGCAAATTACACACACAAAAAAACCCATTTCAGTCCAGTCTGTATATTGGGATATGAGTATAAAAGTTTCATTGGCAATTTCAGTGCTTTACTGCTTTTAGTTTATTTCACAAATCTTAGCAAAATGATAGCACTCTTCATCTTTACATGTTTCGGCAGTGCCTACTACCATTGCCAGAATGATGTTTAATGATTTTTCTGTTGATGGCAGTGAGCACTGGCAAAACATGTCAAGATAACGGGTGCTGTCACTTTGCTTAAATTTTTACAATACACATTTCAAAAATTGCAGGAAAAACAAAAATTACAATCTTTTATTGCTAAACCCTCCAATCTGCAGAGAATTCAAACATAGAAGGTCAGTTACAATATCTAAGTTATACACACAATTTGGTGTATCATTCCACTGCCATTTCACCAACATCACTTTATCCCATCACTGACTACCCTTGGTCATTTTCAACCAAAAAATAACTTCAATTTTAGTTGTAACTTAAATATTAAAAGTAATATAAGATCGTATTATCATTACTACACTTCATAACCGATTTAACAGCATCCAATAAATACTAACAGCGACAGTCAAAGCAAAAGTTAAAGCATACGCACATGCAGAAAACCTACCGCTACCAAATGAATGCTAAACTTTTAAAGTTGGGTTAGTACCAATTTTGTCTTAAATACCTTGACATTTTTTGAAAGCAATAGCAGTTAAATTATTTCCTTATGCATTCATGAGGACAATCAGGACTTTGTGTTAAAATAATTTATGTTTACAAACTTAACAAAACTCAAGCAGTTTAGCAAGCTTTGGCATCTCTGCTCTGCCTGTATAAAAGCTTCAATTTTTATGCTGCAACAGCGACCACACACTGTATCACAAATGAGTATGAACACACAAATGAGTATGAACAAAAGCTACAAATTCTAGTTTGAAATCTTTCTCGTAGAAATAATATACAAAAATAAATCATTTTTAATATATCAGTTTTATGTTTAAATCAAAATGTTACTTTTAAGGATAAAGGGGCCGAGCCTGATTTGTGATGGAGCAGAATCACCAACAGCAAAGAACTGATAAGAAACTTGCAAGGGGGAGAAACGACTGTTCGCCATTTTGGAAGATATTCAACCATCTGGTTACCCCACACCAATATGGCGTTCTCCCAAAGGTTGTGTCACACAGAAAACCAGTTTATATTTCACGAAACTAAAATATTAATTTAGCATTCAGAAAAACAAAATATATCGTATTTTATTTGAAAATGAAAAGGATCGAGGCCTTATTTATGGAAAAATAGCTGTATGTTTCTTCAAAACATTCTCAAGGTGCTAGCTACTATTCTGGTGTTAAGATTGAAATCTGTTGTGTTCTGTTAATGTTGTGATTGCCATATTTGATAGTCATAATAACGTTAATGGCACGCCCTCCTTGAGAATATTCTGATGAAAAATTTAAAACGAAGGTCCATGCAACAATGTAACAAAACCTTAAGTACTATTCATAACGATCTATATTTTAGGATCGGAGTCTCAATGTCAACACAACTTGACCGAGTTCGATCTAGTTTCTAAGCATAAACTATAACAAACAAATAAATTAAAATTAAATTTCTATTTACGCACAACAAACGATCTCACTTCAAAATTAGTTCTTTCTACCTTCTTAAAAGCCTTTACAAGTTTCTTCTTGTCATATTTGTCCGATATTCCTTGTACAGTTGTCAAAGATTTACGACCGTTGCGTTGCTGTATGCGAATGTGTACTGATTTATCCTGTGATGAAGCTTGATCGCCCTTAGAAACATCAGTAAAGGGATCTGCAGAAAAACAACATTTCAGATTCAATTCGATGTTTGAGTAAATGTACCACAAATATATTATGGAGAATTATATTTTGATGGTGCAAAAGAACGCAAAAATGATCATGATTTACCAAATGGTTGCAAATTCTGGATTGACATGCGAAGATTTTCTTATTCTTAGCTGCTGTAAATCGAACTCTGTGCTCAGTTACTTAGATTCCTGAAAGGATGGGAATGGATTTCACAAATATCCTCACAAACTTGGTTAGAATCGGAGAGAGGAAACTGTTTGACGCAATTTTGACTTTCATACATTTACGTCATTGTCAATGAAGGAACCAAATTCATTGGGGCTGCTTGGTAGTTTTCTAGGGTGTTCCATAGAATTGACCCAATAAATCTACAAACAGCCTGGCCTGGCTCATAAGATATGATTTCTATGTTTTCTCACAACCAAAAAAATTCATGAAATGAAGCCTTTTTTTGTTCTAATAATACTTTCCAGCCATGAAACAGAATGAGATTTATATATAAAATTTAAAGGATATAATCTGCCCGGGATAATCTGACATGTTTTCACTGTGAAGGAACCTTTTTGACAGGGTGACCGCTGCACTTGATTGTTCGCACGCTCATTTTTCTTGTAGACAGAGGGAAAAGGAAATATCCGGTCAACGAAACATGACCGGAAAATGCAAGAAAGGCTATCATTAAATGACGCTTCACATCATGGAGATTTATGGATAACTGCAGCCATGCACGATGCATTTGAATATGCGTCAATACTGGAAAAACTGCCTTTGGAAATAGAATGCATTGCTACATATGGTATGTAACGAAACTTAATTTGCCTTGGCTTGTTTTACAGAATATCAATGGGCTTGGAAGTGCTGCGCTTCGCGAAAGATGTGCAATCGACCCCTGGAACTATTTAGAAAATAGTAGTCGGCCTTGATTCTTCGATGTCCCCAATTTGAAATTAACTATTTTTTTGCTATGCAGCGTTATTTCAATTTTATTATGTCAATGTTAGGTTTCGTATGAAATCGTTTCAAAAATATTACATAGTATTAACTTATAAATGGTGTATGAAACCATTAGTATTGGACTTATGGAAAGTTATTGCTATTTCAAAATACTATTTTTTGCAGTTGAACACATGGTGTTTGGGTATGTGCCAGCCAGGGAGGGTGGAATATTAATGTGCCTTGCAAGCGTTATATGGTTGATTACGAGCAAATATGCATGGGAAAACTACTATCATGTAATACATTAAAATTAGTAGATTTCGAGGGTTTATAACTATAAGCTAAAGTTGTTTACAAAATTTTTCTGGCAAGCCTTTAACAGGTATGTTTGGACAGTATAAAGCTAAGTGCTTTGAATTGGGATAATGTTTACTTTGTTCCTCTGTGTAATATCCTCTATGTATCTCTGCATGCATGATATGTACTGTTAGTGATACCTCTAATTAAGCTCTGTAGAAATAATAGATTATTATTATTATTATTAATATTATTAACGAGAATCTTATTTGTTCTCTAGGTCAGTATCTATTAGTAGGGACAAGGCAAGGACACCTGTTACTTTATGGCATCAAAGATGGCACAGGTATGAAGTGGAGCTGTTGAATCTGTGGCTGCTTCATGTTATTTGGATGAATCCCCTGAACTCACTAAAAATATAACATCATGATGAATGTCAAAATTTTGTTAAGAGCTGTATAGCTTATTTGCTAAAATTAAAAATGTAAAATTTTATCATAAAATTATTAGACCCCTTTTAGAGAGTAAGAAAAGTCAGGAGCTCATTGCTTAGAAACATACAAATGAAAGCAACACATTTGTACATATTATATACTGTATGAAATTTCGGATGGGAACAAGGGGAAAAAGAAAAAAATTGAAAGGAATGCAGGAATGTAGACCCTCCCTGAGGGAACCTTTTTTATGAGTTTATTTTTAATTTTTAGGTGATAACAGGTTTGAAGTTGAGTTGCGAAGCTCAAATAAACTGTTTTCAAAACGGCCAATTGTTCAGGTTAGTCTTATTAAGTATTTGCCATGCAAAAAGAATATCGTTGTGTGCTGATAAACTGAGAGCAGTTTGATGGCATGTATATGTGTTGACATGGTTTGATATCACTAGCTCTTTCCCAAAACAGTTTCCTCAAAGTCAATCTTTGCAGGTTTTTTTCCTTGCGGACTGGATACTAATCTGTTGCAAGTCACCCCCAGCAAAAGCTGGTACTCATTTCACTGACCTTATAAGAATGGAAAGCTGAGTCAACTTTGGCAATCTGAAAGACCATCAGTTACACAAAATATGTTTTGCAGAGTTGGGGCTCAACCTGTAACCTTGTGGATGGAAGGCATAGATTTTATCACTGTGACAAGCATGCCGCCATTGTTTATGATGGCACAAGCAAAAATGTTGGAAATTTTGTTTAAACAATTTGGACATTGAAATTAATTGATCAGCATGTCACAATTTTGTGGCCAACACATTCAATTCCATTTGAACCAGCCTTAGTGAGTCATTAGCATCTATAAGTCATTAATTCATACTGGTTGTAAAGACATTTTGCAACGGTAGGTGAATTTTACATTGGGTGAAAAGTTTCTAACCAAAATAATTTTCCAACCACAACATATACTGTAGATTGGTTTAGTATCTAATTGGACTCGCAAATGCTAAAATGATACTATACAGTAACCAAAAATGCTTAGGAACAAATAAAATTATTATGAGCCCAGGTCTTGTATTAATGATTTTAAAATTATGTAACTGTGTATTTACTTAGAAACACCGTTTTCTAAGAATTGCATCATTGCATAATTATTTTGTTGCATCCTTGGGATAGTAGTGAAAGATTTGTATTCTTTGGAGTTTTGAATAATTTACTGTTTTGAATAATGTTTTGTACAGCTAGCAGTTGTTGAGGAGTTGGAACTACTCATTAGCCTCTCAGGTGAGATTCAGTAATTCTTGTACAAATATTCTAGATCTTTTTCTTCTTTTTCTCTACTGAGAAAAAAATTGAGGCAACTAAATTTTCCTTTCATGCTATTTGAGTTCCTATAAGAATACGTTAGTACAGTATCTTTATGCTTATTCAAATGAGGTTTTAATTATTCAATCTCAAGTTCTACTTTGTCTAGTGAATCACTTTATGTTGAAAGCTAACTAGATGCATTATATGTTTTCTATAGTCAGTGTTTATTCAAGCCTTATTGGTGAGTCCAATATCCCAGGAAATCAATATTATAGTTTTTGTGGTTATGTGGGCAGTACATAGGACTATAGCATATCATCATATTCCAAGCCTGTAAAATGTACTCATTAATTTTATTAACTTCAAACACATGTTATTTATATTGAGCCAAGCGGTGAGCAGGACATAAATTATATGCAGTGTGGGATCTGCTGGAACCCTAGCCAAGTCATGCATTCCTCACATGAATTCCCAAAGCTCAGCGGGTTGTTCCTGGCTGGCAATCATAGGG
>JAOCPT020598833.1:0-10285 GCA_026546935.2 Palythoa grandiflora | reverse complement strand
AAGGTCTAACCATTTGCAGATGTAAGAGCAAAGGCAGCACCTTCTCCTCAGTTATTTTAAGACCCTGAGTGGAGGTCTGGCTGGGAATCGAACGCGAGCCTCCCGCACGGCAGTCTGGTGCCTTACCAACTAGGCTAACCAGGCGGCAGTAATGAGAAGTTACAGTTCACAGTGGTACTGGCCTGTCTTGGCGATGGGGCCCATAGTTATCTTCAAGAGCTAGACAATGCCAAAAGAGAAAACCTTGCATCTGGTGTTGTGGTTCACGTTCACCCCAAGAGCTGGATGAACGAAGATGGCGTTCTGCTGTGAATTGATAAAGTGTGGAGTTCGAGGCCTAGTGGTTTTGGAAGAGCAAACTAGTGCTAGTGCAGGGTTCATTCGGTAACCATCTTATCAATTGCGTAAAGCAGCGGCTAAAGGAGAACAACACAATAACAGCAGTCATTCCTTGGGGGCTCACAAGTGTCTTTCAGCTGTTAGATGATTGGCTGCATGCAAAGTGGGTGTCTTAGATGATTGATGGTGAAAAGACCTTCACAAAAGGTGGGCACATGTGAGCTGCATCGCTCCCGACAGTTTTTCAATGAGTCAAAAAATTGTAGATTGATATGTTCCTGGAGATAGTAGCTCGTTCATTCAAAAAATGTGGAATTTCAAATGCCATTGATGGCACAGAAGAGGACATGCTTTGAGATGACGAAGCACAGGGAAATAAAACTGTTCTAAGTTCCAATAATCCAGATAATCCAGAAGATGATGAAAAACTGAATCCCTGTGACGATAGGTTGACAGCCGAAGAATTTGGCCTGCTGTTTAAAGAGAATGACAATGAACACTTTGACGGCTTCTGAAGTGCAACTATCGTTAAAACGTCTCCAATATTGCAAAAGTAATGATCAATTATGTAACATGCACGAAATAGGAATGCATTTTGTATGACTTCATTTACTTCTGGTATGTTGTATTGTGTCGTGTTTGTGCCTTGTTTAGTTTCATAAATATACTTAATTCTATTGTTTGATCTTGTGAAAAATTGGGGTCGACATATAGACGGAAATTCCAAAAATGGCTATTTGTGACAAAAAAATGGGGTGTTGATTATACATGGGGTCAATTTATACATGGTAAGATATGGTATTTGTTGCAAATAATTTATAAAGTTTCTAAAGTAGCTGAGAGTCTTTTAAGTTGAACTATACTCCCTGACCATTCCCTTGTTTATTTGCTTTGCCTGAGGAAAAAATTCCACATTATTTTATCAAGCATCTTTTTGGATAATTATCAGTTGTTCCACTCATTGAATCAATAGACCATTTCACAGTTCCTGAAATAACCAATCTTCTACATGAAACCGAGGCGAAGGTTGACCTCGCACAGTTAGAGAAGTGAAAATAATAGACATGCTAATAAGTTTCTTTCTCATGATAATTATCTCCACTTCTCTAACTGTGCCAGGTCAACTTCGCCTCGGTTTTATGTAGAGGCTTGGTTACCTTTCAGGAACCATGAAATGGTCTATTAAGAATTTCTTAAAAAATGACAAATTCATAATTTGTTGAAACAATAAACATATTCATTATCTACTTGACGTAAAGACAAAGACAATGAGTGGTCACTTTATAGGGTTTTAAGCACTGATTCAAAAGATAGTAAGAGCAGTTTTGATTTAAGTGAAGTCAATTTTAGCAGGATGAAGGTTAATAATATTATCAATCAGGTCTGCCTGTAAGGCAGGAAATTCTTTTTAAAGGTTTTACCGATTAAATTTTGTTGTCTGATGAGAACTTTAAGACTCACTTTGCTCATCAGTGAGCAAATTCTATTGTAAGTTCTCGCTCATTGTATTAGTTTGGGCATTTGACATTTTGAATGGCATGCCTGCCAACTCTCCCAAAATATCCAGGAGTCTCGAGATTTTATACCCGATCTCCTGATCCTCAAATCTCCCAGATAAGTTTTAATACCTGTTATATATACTGTATTTTCCAGACTATAACCCACAAGTCACTGTATCTGTTAATTTTAACTTGTATTCAGAGAAGGTGCGGGTAATCTACCGGTGTGGATTATCTGTGAGATTCTGACATTGATCTGTGTCAGTCAGTGAACAACTTGTCTTGCAGTATTTTCAACAAAAATGTTCTACTGGATTGTACAGTATCTAAATTTTGTTTAATCCAGTCAGCACCCCATTTTCTAAATCTGAAAACAAATGATTTATGCTGCCAGTGTTCATTGACTTGTTTGATTTTGTTGTCGTGTACATTGTCTCGCACATGCAGCCACCCATAATCAAGCACTTGTCCAAGGTCATGTGCCATCTTCCTGCCTTTGTGACTACGTGCTACGATCAATTGAGGAATGTGACAGTATTGTTCCCAACCTTTTCTTGTTTATGACGGCAGATTTTTACGTTTCAATCGACAGTTCAATTATTAGGAAAGCCAAACCAAGGAATCGAATACCAAAACAGAAACGAAAAAATTATGACTTTGCCTAATATATAGCTACAACCTAGTGATCTTTTGCTTTTTACACTTATCATGACATTATGACATAACTGCTCGCTGTAGTTTTATAAATGTGGTTATTTGCTGAACATTTTGTGATATTTTCATTTAAATTTACATTCTTGTAAATAAATTGTTTTATGATGCTTTAACAGTTAAACGTGATGATGGGAGAAATGAATTAATAAAGGTGCGGGTTATATGACAATGCGAGTAATCTGTTAAGTTAAACTTTTGTTTCTCTTGGTGATAACAATATGGGGGTGTGGGTTATCTGCGGTGCGGGTTATAGTCCGGAAAATACAGTAAATCTTTTTCTCTTTCTCAGGATCTAAGTTTTGCAATTGTTATTGTTTTACTTTTGAGTCTATAATTAGAACTGAAAGTAAAACAACAAATTTTTAGATGAAAACACTGTCAATGGAAAGATGTATAGCTGTGTCATGTGTCAGTATTGATCTGCTCTACACACTTATGATGTCAATTTTTTTTAATCTCACAATTTTTTCAGAAGATTCCCAAGATGTCTGAATTCTGGGGGTTGACAGGTATGAAATGGGTCCAAGCATTTTCTTATAGTTCTATTTGTGTAAGTTGTAATTATAATTATACAGTACAACAAAATATTAATTAAGTAAAAAAAATAATAACAAAATGAATGAAAAAACAATTCTTACTAAAGAAAATTACAGGACTGGTATGATTAATGTAAAGATTCAGTTCTTTTATTTGTTTAATTACCTGATTCGACAACTATGGATCCAGGTTTTATGTCTAACTGAAGGATAACCATGCTAATATCTGTAGTGTAAAGTATCTGAGTTCTGTGTGGAAGATTTAAGGTCCACAGTTCAGGGGTGGGGTGCAGAAGCTGGATCCAGCCTTTTCTGTTCTTAGAGTACATCTGTTGAGAGAAACAATTTAAAGTGTCATTTCATGTTTTTTTATCTTCTTCTAACAAGGTGACCAAACAAAAAATGTTTTGTCACCCAACAATGCTTTAGCATCATGTTTTACGGTAAAAACATTTACCATTTGAACAGGGCTTTTAAAAGAGGCACTGTATAGCTTAAGCTTTAAGTTCTTGCTTTTTTCATTATACAATATACAGGGTATATGGGGCTGAATATGCATTTTGACAGACTGTGCATGAACCAATCAGAATGCAGGAAATTGGCAGGTCATATAATAAATATATATAAATTATAGTATACTTTTTATGTGTACATTTACTGTATTTTAAGAACCAGCAAAGCTGGTGCAGCTTGTCTCAATGACTCTTGCTGGACCCGTGGGATACCAATCTCTGTCACTGATTAATTAGCCCCCAACAGAAACTGGTTCTCATTTTACCAGCAATGTAAAAAAGGAAGGCTAAGTTAATTCTGGCAGAAAGAAAGTCAATTTTTGATACAAGGAGCAGGAGTTTGAATTCGGAACCTTAGACCCTTGTGGCTGGAAGGCAGCTACAAATCTTATTTATATTACACCACTATGACAGCCACAATAACCGTAAAAACTACAGAAGCACACACATATTCATATATGAAAAACTTCAGCTATACCAAACTACATACTGACTGGTACAGAAGTATCCTTGCCCACCTTTGTCCCAAACCGTCTACCAATCATGTCTGAGTGAAGAATTGCACCATATTTTGTTTGATGGATCTTGCCTGGGGTGACAACCAAATGCTGCATACAGTTGTGTCCCTATAGCAATATTTATGGCATTTTATGGAAATTAAAAGTAAAATACCAGCACACTTAATTACATTGTGGGAATGAAACTAACAGTATCAAACCTAGTTCTTCAAAAGGCGATTAGCCTTAAACCAGCATTTAAATTTTAATCTAGATAGTTCTTGTTGATTTGGGATGCATTTTTGGGAATGCAGAGACCAATTGGTAAACTTGCCTGAAACCACTGTAAAATCAGTGAGAAACAAACCAAATACAAACAAACCTAATACTTGTCCAGCTTGACCAGTAAAATATTCTGATAAGTGCTATTGTGTACCTGTCGATTAGACAACTTAAATGTTTTGGCCAAAACTAGGGAAAAGAATTCCATTTTAAGATTTGATAGTAATAAAGTGCAGAGTACATGTCTGATGTGAACAATTTACATAACTGAGTTAGTTTGGCAAATTTACAAGTAAATTATTTACCAAGAATAAAATAACTGTATCTCCCTCTTCAATCCGGTTTTTATATTTAACGAAACTCATGATCTTCGGAGTTGTAACGGGAACTCAAAACACATTTATTTTCTCAGTTTTTAATATGCGGCAACTGAACTAATGGGGAAGTCCGCTGGTTTTCTGTTCCGTCAGTACATAGTGACCAATCGCATGGCATGATGGGTAATCTAAACAGTTGCTATCCGCAAAAAAGGTACACAAAGATGGCGGACTACGTAAAAGTTATGCAGTCAATGAGTCATTTACGGCTCAAATGATTGTGGCTACTGTGGAATAATAGTTTACACTATGGACTTTGATGCAATCGGGGTCTTTGCTATACAAAGATATCTGAAATGACAAAATATAAGGAAAATCGAGCCAGTTGATCGATCTTCAAACAACGGTTAAGATTTGTTCGTTAGCCGTTAAAAGAACATCATGTCGCTAACAACATCGCCAAAGTTTCCCGTAATTGGTAAGAAAAGAGGGTTGGTATCTGTTATTAATAAAAAGAAGTCATCAGATGCTAAAAATGTGGAATCTAAAGAAACTCTGTCTTTTCGAGGAACTGGCAGCGGAGAACTTCTTGACGTAGATACTCAAATACTGATGCAACAGGTCACCCGAAGTTTTATCACAGCTCTACATCAAGATTCCACAACTGGATGGGATCACTTATACGAAGTACTAGTTATGGTGAAGCCATACAGTCAACTCTTTCAGGATAAAACACAAATACACCATTACGTTGAGCGAGTGAGGGGCTTTGTTAAAACTGGCGGAAAGGTACCAGACAAAGTTATTAATGCAATGATTGAGGTTTTTCCAAATTACACTGCAAAACTGTACTCGAGTGGGGACATTCTTGAGCACAGGATAAAATTTCCTGGACCAGAGGAATCAGTATCACACGAAGAACATGCAGTGCAGCCAAACGAGCCACAAGGAATTAAGATTCCAAGAGAACAGCCATTAATTACTGCTGGAGGGAATTACGTTTTGGAGAATCCTAAAGAGAAGGTAGATTATTTCAATCCCAAACCTCTTTGCATGGATGATCTAAGACAATCACTTCCTGCAGTGGTACGAGAACTAACCAAACGAGAAGCTGCACTGGGTTTCACCCTTGGAATGACTGAAGCAGCTCTTGACATTGATCTCTCAACATCTCATATTCCAACACCACCCAGTACACCAAAAAGATCACCAAGTTTTCCAGTACTTAAATCTCCTAGTATTGAAAGTGTAAAGGAAACTTCAGTGGGCCAGGAAATTAAAAAAGCGAAAGATTTAAGGACTGGGCGTGAAATTGTTGAATTGTTTGTGAAAGACTCTTTTAGGGGTGAGCTGAAGTTTGCTTATTTAAACCATGCTCCTTCACAGAGATATGATCCATACAATTTAATAGAAGTTCCGAAAGAGAAAATCAACCAACAAGAACATTTTGTTATTTCTTCTCACAGTATTTTACATGTGCAGGCAAATAAGCCATCAGAGTCACAGCCACTGGCGGACTGGTACAAGGAAGCTTGTCAGTTTCAGGCTATATCCAAAATAGGGTTTTTCAAGAATTTTCTGATTTATAAAATGTTTAGGAAATGGAAACTCATCAAAACATTAACCCATTATTTGAAAGTGGAAGCATGGTTGGAAAGAACATTAATTCACAATGTGCCAAGTTTTGGTTCAGCATTGTTGCGTATTTCTGGTTTGCTCCAAGACTTAACTAAAGTTACATTCTTACCATTTGAGACCAATGAATCTTACACATTGGCAGAGTTTGAAGACCGGTCATTCAGGACCAGTATTTCCGGCAGAAATTATGTTAAGCAGTTCTTTGACTATTGTCAATTAATTGTCAACATGACACAGGACAACTGTTTTGACTATTTGCACTACTGCCAGGCTCAAGTCCGACGACATGTGCATAATTACAGGGAATTTCTCACAGTTTCCAAGAGAAAGAGAATGATTAGGCAGAATAACCTCAAACTTGCTCGTGAGGAAGTGCAACGACTTGGAACTTTTACTTCATTAGTAGATCAGATTATAGCAGCAAATCTTTTGATTTTAGCTCAATCAAATGTTTGTAGGTTTGTCAACAGCACAATGCCAGGGCCATCACCTGAAAGAGATGGGTTGTTTTATGGCAAACTTGTTTTCGATAAAGCCAACCAACTGGTCCTCTCTCCAGCGGCAAAGAAGTTAACCCATACAATGTCGACAACTTTGGAGAATGTTTTGAACTCAATTTGTAATTTGCCACATGCTATGAAACTTAGTAATTTGACAGAATCATCAAAAGTCAGAGAAACTACTGGTGAAGAGCAGCAAGAGAAAGCGGTGAAAGTAGATGTAACTGCAGTTTTTAAGGAGTCTTTAGGACTGACTGATTCTCATAAACATCAAACTGAAGACAGGCAGTCTACAGGTATTCAAACAGTTGTGGGGACACTGACAGATGCTGAGGTAGAAGACGATTTAACCATGATGGAGGCAGAGCTTTTGGATGCTCGGAATATTTCAGAAGACCCAGCTGAAGGGCTTTGTGTCCGGCAAGAGAATGCGATGGGCCTTCTTGTTGAAGGAGAGAGATTTCAACAATATGGTTTGATTCACTCCAGCCCTTTGAACAAGGAGAAACTTGAAGCAATGTTATTTCGCAAGTAAGAAATTAGATGTTATAAGTAAAATAACCAGGATCCATTAATTGCATGCTGTTTTTAATTATCTTCCTTGAAAATAAGTTTTCAAATATTTAAGGGCATGGGGCTTTTGAAAGGGTTTGAAGTTTTGGGGATTTTTTGCTTTTTTTCTTACACTTTTAAGTAATACAGTATATACAATATGAGCAGGAGATCTGTATGTGGGTTTAAATAGCTACTATTACTGTTAGTGATCTACTAACTAAAACCTTTAGGTAATATATACAATATGAGCAGGAGAACTGTATGAGGGTTTAAAACAGCTACTGTTACTGTTAGTGATCTACTAACTAAGACCTTTATGTCATGTATACAATATTATGAGCAGGAGATCTGTATGAGGGTTTAAACAGCTACTGTTACTGTTAGTGATCTACTAACTAAGACCTTTATGTAATGTATACAATATTATGAGCAGGAGATCTGTATGAGGGTTTAAACAGCTACTGTTACTGGTAGTGATCTACTAACTAAGACCTTTATGTAATATATAAAATATGAGCAGGAGATCTGTATGAGGATTTAAATAGCTACTGTTACTGTTAGTGATCTACTAAGACCTTTATGTAATGTCTACAATATGAGCAGGAGATCTGTATGAGGGTTTAAAATAGTGAGCTGAAGGCATTACAGAATGGATGCAAAATAATGTTATCAAAGTTCAACAGTAACTAAAGCATATTTTGCTAAAACTTCAGAGATAAAATATTAATTTTTGCAGGAAATCTAAGTTAAATTTGTATGCAAATCAAGGTTGAATCTCAACCTCGATTTACAAACTTGGTCTGCATGGCTATGATTTTCAATAATGTTATCATGTTTGTCTTATGAGTAATTAATCAATAATTAATTTCATTGATAATTGAGTTTATTTTACTGTACCAAATGGAACTGAGGTTTCTTCAGATTTTTATTTTTATATTTTTATATAATCTAGTGCAGAATTCTACCCTACCATTTAGAAATATATTGGGTTAAAACAACAGTGAGTTTTTACCTTGTTCCACTCAGGGTACTTCTTTTATATTTTTGTTACTTAAAAATATTATTTAATGCTTGTTTCCTGGAAGGGAAATTTGTACTTGATCGGGTTATGCTTTTTCTGCATGGGAAAAGGAAGGTGATCATCTGAAAGTGATACAATTACAGGCCTTCATTTTATATGTTTGATTTGTTGTATACAATTTTATTGTAGTGAAAAAATAGCATCAGCACTTGAATGGCACAGTATAATGATGCAGGAAGCTATTGAAGAAGTTGAAAAATTCTGTAATGAACACAGCTGGCTGGCAGAAATCCATGCATTTGTTGCTCAGTGGAAGGAGAAAGATTTGGAGTCTTGGAGAGGTGAACCAACAGGAAAAATTGAGGTACGATATGGTTGTGCAGTAGCTACTAAGCATTTTGTTAAAGAAGAGCTTTACCTTTTTATAGCACACATAGCAAACAAACAGGCTCAGATTCCCCCAGAAAAGACAAAGTCAAGTTATACAGTAGAAGCATAATGCTTGTGGGATGTGGCTCGACTGTGTTGCACATGTGTGACACAGCCACTAAATAGGGCACTATGGCCTCATGGGTCAGAGGAACTAAGCCCTATTTAGAGGCTGTGTCATCAATAGCATGCATGCACATGCAACACAGTTATATACTTTACTTCTGTTAGAAGTTTCTATGCGGCCATATCTTGAACAACAGCCAAGAAGTAATTCTTGAAAGCATTGATAAATAGTTGGCTTTGATGCCACCATCTTAGAAGCTTTCGGAAGCTTGTGATGTCATAGCATGGCCAGTGTTGTGCTCCATTTAGACAACTGCATAGTGTCTTCATTTCTTAGTATTTAGTTAAAGTATTTAGCTTCTTTTTACAGGGATTTTAAGATTGGATTTGAAATTGCAATGCATACATGAATTTCTCTTCCAATAGCACTTTACAAGTGATCTGGCATTAATTTGTCAATGCAACACAACACTGGCTGCACAATGACAGTATCTGTTTTTTTTAAAAATTTATGTTAAGCTTCATTAAGTTAAGGAATTTATTTCAAAAAATTAGCTAGTAGATTTCACAAGGCAAACTTCAAAAAAATCATAACTAAAAAACAAAGCAATTAAAAAGAATACAGAGGCATAGGTTTTGACTTCAATATGTGGAAAACAAATTGTGAAAGAAAACAGTGATCAAAATAGTTCTTAACATGCAGGAAGATAAACATTCTGTGGGGAAAACATAGTTTTCAAGAAAAACAGCTCTTGATTCTAGAACTGAAATGAAACTCATTGTAGAAACAAATACTATCATGTTCTTTTACCTTTTAGAAAATATATGTTTTTCTAAAAGTGCTGATTGAGTGTATTTGTCCACAATGAAAAACATCCCTCAAAAGTCTTCTGTGTATCCTTAAGTGTCACTTTAATGCTGTAATTAGTGAAAGCTATTTATAACTAAATTTATTTTTCTTCCTCACTTATTTCACGTAGAAACAATTAAATCAAATCAAAGTGTGGTCAGAACAAGTCTCTAATATCATCAAGAGTTTTGCAACTTCAAATGGTATTCTGTTTGTGAACTGCCGTGGTATTCAGGAGGAAATTATTCCAAATTTAAACAGCATTTTCAAGCAGTTGGTTAAGATGGTGGGTGATGATGTCTCCAGACTATCAGAAGAAGTTTTACATCATGTTGAAAAGTTGTTGCAGGTATTCTACCGTAATTTAACAAGTTATCACAGTATTTCTAATTAGCATTTACTTTTATTATTATTAGCATACTATGGGTTTAGAAGGCGGATGCATGGAGCATGTATATGTTGTAGTTAATTTTTGGTTTCAGTTAAATTTCGTTTTTAACTAGTTAATTTTTTTCACACTAGTTAGTTAT
>JAOCPT020598792.1:0-10285 GCA_026546935.2 Palythoa grandiflora | reverse complement strand
ATAAAGCTGGTATGTCTAGCAACATCAAAATATGCATCAGCCTTTGTCCCCCCGAGTGGTACCAATCTGCCCAAATTTGGGTCCTGGCTCATGGACTATAACCGCGTATAGTTAATCAAAATATCCAAAACCGTTTTAGGTTGAAATGATTGATTCCAATAGAATAAGACCAAACTTTGTCGAGGCCATTACACGTACTTTACAATACTTTTGTCTTTTATGTCACTTTTTAAAACAGAATACGGCAATTGGCTTTTGAAGCAATGATTTCTGGGATTAATTTGTCATAACTGGACCCAGTCCTTTTGAAGTTCGGGATATGGAAATTAACTAAACTTAAGTTGTTTCGTTTCTTTAAAATAAAGCAAGCAACTTGATTTAAGTCTAGGTGCTAGGCCTTTAAAATATAATTTAAAATGTATTTATTGTGGGTCAATGTTGCTTATCAGTTACTAGGTAGTTCAATTGAAGTATATATCTGTAGCTTGGAAATAACCAAAAAGCTAAATCCTTTTACGAACCAAGTGGCCCATTGGAGCCGGTGCTTATCTCCGGTTTCTGTAGTGTTAAGCGGATAGGAGTCATTGACTCCCCCTAGACGGGACACTAATCCATCGTAGGTTAGCTGGTACTCATTTTACCGACCTCGGGAGGAGGTAAAGCTGAGACATCCTTGGTGGAAAAGAAGGTCACACAAATGTTCAACACTCGGCTAAGCCGGGGGGTTGAACCCGGGACCTTGTGGTTAGAAGGCAGAGATCTTAACATTGCGCCATAACTAGAGGAGAAATATTCTTGTTGACTCTTTTACTTCTGAATACAAGAGGCTTGTGTCAACAAAAATAATTCATGTATAGTTACTTCCAAGCTGAAGATTTATATTTTAACTACTAATTTATCAACGTATGTATGTATTGAGCCTAGCAGTTATAGCAGGTTCCTGTAGCTCAGTGGGTAGAGCGTCTGACCGGTAATCATAGGGTCATGATTCGATTCCCGTTAGGGACTCAGTTTTTGTTTTCAGTTTGAGAAAAAGTAATTTGTGTCACAAGAATATTTCTTATATTGGTAGCTCAATGTCTAACACAATTCACATATATTTCTACCACCCACGAGCTTTTCGGTGTTAAATCTTGTATAATGCTAAAGCGACATCGACAAACACGGAATTTCATGACTAATTCTATAAATGAGCTTTACACTGCTTGGCCAACTTCGGTTTAGGAAACAATGAAAAATGTTCAGCTTAATTCACTTGTTTGGAGAGTTTGGAAGGGGCAGATGCAACTGAATTATAATTTTCAAATATAACGACTTTATCTTTATTCTTAAAAATAATCTTGACTAAAATAAAGCACTATTTTAAACGTTTATGCAAAAACACTGCATTAAAAGATATAACATAGGGCTTTGCAGCTGAAAACATGAATTTATTTAATTAAAAAGTTCAAAATACGTTACTATGGACACGTAGAAATGTTAATAGCACCTTAATATGCATTTCAAATTATCTTTTTATCTTTACTACAAACGATAAATGTAATATATACCAACCATTTCAACTGCAGAAAGCTAGTAAGTATTTTGTGGAAAGTTCTGTTAATATATATATAAAATAATAGACAGTAATAAAGTTAACGTCAAGAATAAAAGAAATGGTTGTCTTTTCTTCCTATAACCAAGGGTTAATGGTTTTAAAATTGCTTGAAGGTTTAGATGTTGGTGTGAAAATCTTACTACTTCATCTCAGTTGGTTCGCTAGTATTCAGATGTGAATAAACAGGAAAAAAACGTTCCGGTGAATCTTTGTTGACATTATTTGCTTCATCAGCAACATGTGCCTTTCTTTGTAATCGAAATACAAATTGAGAAGTACTGAATTTTAGAAAAAGTTTTCCTAAAAAAGCTTTTCCTAAAAATATGAAAACAATAAGTTAAACATCGTTCCTGTCATATGCTTTTAAGAAACGGAAATTTTACAATCTCATTAACGGTCTTGCTTCTAGTGTTTTTGCCTTTTTGGGGGATCCGATACCATCTTTTAAACTGCATGTAACCGAAACTTTAGTCATTAACCTAATTTTCTTTGCCTTTTTTTAAGTTTTAATTTTAGTTCTTTATTTATTTTGGATTTTATCCTTAAACGCCGGAAGCTAATGAGGCAGAGTGTAAACAATGACGTTTCCAATGATTCACCTATATGAAAAGATTTCTTAAAGTTCAGCAGTATGGGAAAAAAGGGCTTATTACTTATTCTTTAAGAGTAATTAAAGATTGTAATCATTTCTTTTTTCGTATTTAAAAATTCTATTAATTGAATTGTTAAGAGTATTTTTAATAACTAGAGTTGCTTTCTAAAATATATTTGACAATAAACTAATGCAGCTATGCAGGCATATGAAAGTCGTCCAAAAATCGAAAGCAAATGAAAAATTATTCTAAAACAACAGTTAAGACAAGTTTCGAAAGAAATTTTTTTGGATTTTGTGATTAAAATGTAGAATAAAAATAAATTAACGAAGTTGTTTGTGCGATTTGCATAAAACTCTTGTTGTCATTGTTATTGCTAACAAGACATATTAAACTATAAACTATGATCATGGTTATAAAAAAGACCGCCGTTTGTAAAAGTCCCTTTTTTTGGCAATCATATTTTAAAATACTTGTTTTCCTTAGTGCAAGATTAAAACTGTGGACCTGCCGAGCGAAAGAATCTCTGCATTCACTGTTGCAAAACCAAGCCCTTTGAGTTTAAACTCGACCATTTACAAATGATTGATAAAACAATATTCTTTTGACTGTTTTTTGTTGCACTGTTTTGATATGAAAAACTTGTTCGCATGATCTCGAATAAAGACCATTCCTAACCATTCTACGACAACGAAATGTTTTCCAACCACATCACACCCTGAATCACTTTTTCGGTTTTGTGTTTGTATTTCCATCAACTATTAAAACAGAGAAATAAAAAACGGTGGAATTTTGAGACGTTTTAAATTAAGTTCGAAAATACATTGATCAATAACTTGTATATATATTTTTGATATGACTTCCGAAACCCATTCGAAAAAGGCTGTCTTGTTGATGAGGAAGCGCTTTTTCAGTTCAAACAAACTAATCTATTTCGAGATGCTTTTTCCATACTGAAATATTTTGATAGCTAAAACAATATCGAGATTGCAACGACAAGAAATTTTTAAAATTTGGTACTTACAAGGCGATCCAACATGAAGCGAGAAAACTGTGTGCTGCTATCCCCGTCCAAAACCTTTAATGTTTTACAGTAAGCAGAAAAAATATGTACATAAATCATATCATATGAATTAAAATCAAAGTGTTAGATAGTATACCTGCTAAATATGCATACATGTCAAATAAATCAATATTTCCTCCGTTTAAAAAACAATTACAAAAATTCTGGAATGGTTTCAACACCTTTAGCTTCCGTTTAACACATTTTGCAAACAACCTTATATATAAATTTAATTCATCCTAAATTTAACTTGCCATCTATAAAAATCTTTATACTATTCCATTTTCGTATAACAGCAAGCTGTTATTGATGTTGTAATTGGGCCGTATTCTAAGATTAATTTTTTTAGTTAAAGCAGCATCTTTTTAGATTTTTAGCATTTTCTTATCATTATTCAGTTGCAAAAACGTTTCAAGGCAAAGACAATTTTCTCAGTCGCATTTTAAAATACAGACAAATTAACAGTACGTTAGCAAAAGATTTCTTATATTTTAGATTAAAGCCCCATTTACACTACAGAAAAAAACTGGTCCGGACCCATAGAAAAGTTGGTACGAAAGAGATATTTTTGCCGTGTACTTCCATATACCATGTTTTCATAAAACGTGTCATGAGGCTTTTTTCTGCTTTTGGGCCCATAGGCGGCTAAACCGGTGTGCAAATTTCGAGGCCTTAGGGCTCTTTTCGATCATAAACCAACCAGATTGTTACCCGTGTAAACGGTTAAAAAAATTGGTCCGGACCAGGTTTTTTCTGTAGTGTAGATGGGGCTTTAATTGCTTTGTTTCTTGCGTTTAGTGTTTGAATTATAGCATGTACACATAAATTAGTAAATACAACTCGGAGAGATTTTCTTTTCTGAGAAAATTCTCGGGGAAACAAAAGATTAATAATTTGGGCATAAATTTGCCAAAACCTTTAAAGTTCAAGAGAAAGTAAACATTTTATCTTTAGAATATTACATAAAAGTGCTACATTTTTACTGCCAATGATTAGGCCTTCCCGACTTCATTGTCTCTTTACCGTCTTTATTGACAGAAAAAATAGGTTTAGTCAGTCGGTAAAAAAAAGAATTAAACAAATAAAATTCGGCTGTAAGTGTTTATTTTGCTTTATTGGAGACATTTTAGCTTTATTGTATGTTTTTTCTTTAAAATTAATTTCACTCTGCATATACATTTTCTAAAATCAATTCATCAATCATTCGTCAGATATATATATAGATATGCAGTTATCCATTAGTCATGTACTTTTACTTTTAGACTGATTTCAAAACTTACTGGAGTGCAAGCGACTAACTTTTGCTTCCGCAAACTGAGGCATGACTCTTTCAAATGACAAAAATGATGCTAATTGATGAGACTTTATATTTGACTAAAAAACATCAGTTTTTTCATACGTTGTAATTTAATATATTATCTTTTTCGAGTTTCATGTGCAGAAACCACACTGTAATGTAATTATGTATATGAAGAATGAATCATCAAGTAGCTGGATACTTGCAAACTGTTGATAAATGTTTTCTAACTTTCATATTAATGAGTAAATCAGCTTGTGTCCCTTTAGTTTGCAAAATCTGCATGGATCTTTGGTTCGGACTTTTGTAAACAGAAAATTAGTGAAGATGGCCTTACCTTATTTCTTCTAAAAGCACGAAAATTTTTGTTGCTTTACCATTTTGCATGCGTAAAATTGTTAAACTGAACCGATGTAGACATTCACCGAGACACGAAATTGCTGTTTACCAAATTAGTAGGATAAAGCAATACTGCCATTTCAGTTTGAAACTGAGAAATCATAAAACGTTTTAATATTTCTTTAATATAAAAAAATGTGCATGCACTTTCGTTAATACTCGACTGATTCAAGTTTCTTATGTTGCAAATTTATTAAGAATACAATTTTTGCCTGCCCGTAAACATAAACAAAATGAATTTTGTTGCTTTTTCGATGTTTTGGATTTAATTTCTTCATTTATTGAAAGTTTTGTTTTCAATTTCTGTTTCAACGCTGTTGATGGCTTCATAATTTAATTTATTGACATCAGACAAAACGTACGAAATTTCCCCACTAATTTGTTATTCTTGAAGTACATTGCTAAGTATACATTTCTAAGTGCTATTCATACAAAGATGACTTGTATACCTGTTTATACAAACTAGTATTTAAGCAAGCATGTGTCAAAAGAGTGAAATGAAATCTTAGTGCATAAAACTAAACATACAAATTATCGGAGAAATATAGATCGTACTTTTATACGTCAATTCAGAAAGAAACGAAATGCGGTTTCATTTAACGTGCATTTTCTTTTCTTTCTGGTTGACATAAATCTTGGCGTAGTGAAAAGAGTTTAGGATCCAGTACATAAACTTGTTAAAAGCCCGGTCTTTTTATTCGGGAGGCCACAATTAGTAAAATATATAAAGGATACAACATGAGCACACAAAGATATGAATTTGTCTTCAAGTGTTGCAGAGATACAGTACAACGAAATACAATACTTTATTAAGATTCACCCCAGAGGGGCTTTCAGAGCTAAAGTTACAAGCCGATTACGGTTACAATATCTCCGCAAGTAAGTGCAGCTAACGAGTGTTAAAGAGATTTTCAATAAAAAGGAGAAAATACAACTCGTATCTCTGTAACCGGCTCTTTTCAATGTATATTTATAGATTTATCGATGAAAAAAGCAAATTGCTTTTCAAAAGGCTTCAGTTTTGTTTATCTGCACAAGTACAAATAAGAGAACTGGTTTTTTTTTTCACAGAGAAATTTCAGTTTGCAATAAGAGCAGAAATCTTATAAAATTCACTGGTCTCGTGCACATGCTGAAGATATCAACTCAAAATTAAGTTTGCAGATGGCATAAACTAAATAAGATTCGGGTTCTTTTAAGGTCTGTCGTGTATTTTTCCGCACCTGGTTCATATATTAGACTAAATCAGAAAATTAAATGAACACGCGCCGTGTAATAACTAATAACATCCAGAACATTATTCATTGTTTCTTTATATATTATAATACATGAATAGTAGTTATATAGTATGAGCACATGATGTACGAGCGCTTGATAAGCTATGGAATATCATGAAACCGACTGTTGTTCCTTTGTCTGTGACAATGCGCCGATCCTAGTAATATCTTATCTGTTGTACAACCAAAGTGAGTCCAAATATTGATAGAAGTTTTAGGGTCAGGAAATAAAATGGATTTATTGTATTTGTGTCAATGATTGTCAAACCTCTCCATTCAACTTAAAACGAAAACAGAAGTTCTATATAGTTTTTATCTTGACTAAAGACGCTACGACAGGTTGCCATTTCAACTTGATTGACCTGTGCATGCAAACCTTTACACATTTAACCATACTGGGTATATTTAACGTACCTTTGAAAACAGTTGTTCGCGAGTTTAAATCATTTTCGAGCCCTAAATTTTAAAGCTTCAGTGCTGTTAGATTAGAAACTTCATCAATGAACTATAAAAACATATATATTCGAATAAACACTTTCGATTCTTGGATAATAAATCAACATAACTATTTCTTCAGATGATTAATTCAAAACGTCTATATTTTTAATCCCATCTGATCAACAAAAGTAAGTAAAATAAAATATAACACGACATCATCTTCAGAATACTTACCGACTCGAATCTGAAGAGATTTATCTTCACTGAAGAGTGTGGATTACACACAAGTGCTCTAAATTTTAGCTCACGCGCCCTTAAAAGCTTTATTCCACGCAAAAATGTGAACATGTATTGAGATCAAATGGTGAAATGCCCTTTGTGGGAGTTAGGGATTATCGTTATTAAAAGGACTTGTAGAATCAAGTGTCACTCCTATTGTACTAACTGATAGTCGTGATGGCGACTAAGGAATATAATTATTCTACTATTTCTGAGGTAGTATGTACTATTCCAGTTTCATTGCCCACGTATATTTTCATTTTAAGCTGTTTGAGTCATAACGTAAAACTAAATAAATGTTTACTTTTCTCAGTGTCTTTGCCTCATTTTTTCCTGTGCCGTAAGGTATTTTCTACGACATCAGTTTTAAATCAAAACTAAGATAGTAAATCTTGCTGCGAGCTATTTTTTCATTGTTTTTCACCGTCCGTCTTAATTAGGATTTCTGACGCTTTTTAGCCTGTAAAAAGGATAATTGGTCTTCAGCGATAGTAAATACATAAACTATATTTCGATTCTCCGCATGAGCAAATTTGAGAGAGTTCTGTTGCTAATTGACTCTAGAATTTAGGGGCATTCAGTTTAATCAATTTTGAACTTGAAGAAAAGATATTTTGTTGTATCAGTTGGCCATGCGACGACAGGTTATGTTTTTCACAACAATTTATATGTTACGTAACCTGATCGAGTTGAATACTTTGTTTACAACAATATTTTGTTCGACAAACTAAATAGCTTTCAAGTTTCACTATTACAATAAAGACGATGTTACACAAACAGTAGACTTTCTTTTGCTGTTAGGATTAACAGCAAAAGCAGAGCTTCATTTAAACCAGCCATACTGAATGTAAATCTTTCGCCTTTTAGTTATAAAAGTCTAAAGATACAAAATACGTAAGTAGATAATTTGAAACAGCTGTGTACTGCAATTTAGTATATATAACTTAGAGTTCCATAATCTTTCTAAAACCGAGTGAGCTGTATATAACAAAAACTTTTTCACGATTTAAATAATTAAAAAAGCACAAATATAACATCTTTCAAATAATATGCTAGTTTTTCACACACTTCTTTTATAAAAGCCTGGAAATTTCGTCGTGGCTAATTGTTTTAATTTTTTGGCGACTTCAGCCTGAAAATTCTTAATTGTTCTTAATTCTGTGAGCGTTTTTTAAGGAAGAAAAAGAATAGAAGCAATGCATTTTTCTAAGCACACATATTGTGTTGTATAGCTGTATTTAGAGGCAAATCTCATTGTTTGTTGCTAGCATCTTTAGTGCGCAAAATAAAGTGAATCTTCTCCTTTTTATGCTCTACTGCTACGTTTTAAATTACAGATTTCATACGTTTTACCTCGAGCTATTTCCTACGTTGTTCTTAAAATCTTGTCAATTTGAGCCTCGTTCCTGTAAAATTGCTATTATAAATAAGCATGTGGGTTGTCTTAAACATTTTTAATCATACATCGTATTTCACCATTTTTTGTTTCCTAATAGTAATAGTGATTGCATTTCGGTTTCCTGGTGACAGTGATTGTCTCTCATCCAAAGGAATAAAAGCAGGTTTGCATACTACCGGAATCAACCACGTTTTTAGGCTTGGTGTAATTCATAAGAGTAATTACTAAATTGATTCAGATGTCATGAAAGTTAATTGATTCCTAATTGCACTGCTTCAAGACAATATTTGACATTTTTATAAACAAAACTAATTATATCCGATCCAATCCCACAATAACTCCGTTTTTAAATGCATGAAAAAACTCAAGGTTTTCCACAGCTTTATTCATAATCAATCTTTCAAATGTTTTTTTTTTTTGAATCGGTAAAGACTTGATGAACGAAGGAAGCCAAATATTTAAAAACACGCGAATTGCTCAGAAAATTTGTTTCTAAAAATGCTGTGATGAGAATTTAATTAATATTTATACAAAGAAGAAACTGGCGTTTTTAGAAATAAATGTTTACTACTACCATTATTTCAAATAAACGTTTGCTTGTTCAATTGACTGAAAATTTACATATCATTGCTATCTTATCAAACACCTGGATATATTGCGGTTATATATTGTTTTTTTGTTCAAACAGTCAGTCGAAAACAAACTTTTCCACAAAATTGAAGTCTTAACCATTAAGAAGTTAAGCGAGATCTGTTAACAAGCGCGAAACGTGTACAACTTCACACATTCACTGGCAAGGTGCGGCAAATCCCCCCGTTATTTTCGGGGTAGTCTCGTTGATTGAGTCAGTGGCCACTAACTTTTAAAATTACAAATGTAATGACGTCACAAGTAACGTGCGGGGCTTGAGGACGGAAATGGAAACGTAATAAACAGACTTTTATCTTTTAAATGGTTTGTCACTATCGTTTTTTATAAAATGGATCACCTTCTATATTAATTCTATAATTTATGCAAAGCAGGAAAATCATGTC
This sequence comes from Palythoa grandiflora, assembly GCA_026546935.2. NCBI lineage: Eukaryota > Metazoa > Cnidaria > Anthozoa > Zoantharia > Sphenopidae > Palythoa > Palythoa grandiflora. The sequence continues at coordinate 909 of JAOCPT020598792.1, read as the reverse complement.
GCGGGAAGTGTACTACGCTCAACTCAACCAAATTACTTTTTTTCTCAATTATTTTTACTGTAAGTTAGATTTAAGTTTCGGGAGTAGAAAACTCGATGTTTTTATTACCACACCAACAAATCGATGTGGTCTGTTAAAGCCAAAACCTTTACAGAACTGTGTCAGTATTATCTTAAAAACATGCTTTAAGTTTTACATTATTTTTTAGGAGAGAACTAAATTGGTTATGAAAAAAATGGCAGTCATTTCTTTTGACTCAAAACTTCCCCCACCCTAATGAGATTTAATTAAAACTAATTAAAAACTAATTAAAGCAGTGTTAAGTTATTGAACTAATTTTAGAACTCATTTCTAAAAGAAATTTTTTAAATAACAGTTGACCGGTCTTGCCTCCTTTCTCGTAAAGTAACCAATCTTTAAGATTGAAAAATTCCTTTCGGCGTCCTGAAAAGAATCTTAGAAATGTGCCAGTTCAAATTTGACTGATTACTTTATGAGATGTTATTAATAAGGGTTTGAAACCTAGCCTTAACACCCAAGGTGACTCGGTCAAGGCTAAATTATTTACATAATTGATTTTACTAGCTTTTCAGTTATTTTATAGTCCTAAGGATATCACACAATTCCTAAGTAACGTTCCAATAAGATTTGCTAAAGTATATATAGCTTGTAATATGTTTATTAGTCTTAGTTTAAGAATGACGCTGTGACACCGTCGATTTTTAATGTGTTATGTACTGTCGCAATTTTTAATAATTACGATTATGAAGAAGCCACTGCCATTAAGTTCACAGGGAAACTAACACAGATAAATTACAACAACTCTAACATCTAATCGTAACTCACTTTTGTGTTGAAATAGCTTGAATATTGTGGAGAGCTTTTTAAACTCCTAGTCCCAACGTCCCC
>JAOCPT020598751.1:0-10287 GCA_026546935.2 Palythoa grandiflora | reverse complement strand
AAGGCCCGAAAGGCCCCGCGGGACCACGAGGTCCTCCCGGTGCTGCGTCTCATTATAATTGGAAGGAATGTGCTTGGCATAAGATTAATGATGGCAAAGACCACGGGCTCATTAAGGTCAGTGGAATTAATTGTACGAAACAGTAGATACATGTACAGGCACCGTCATGGTGTCAGTCACTGAGCAACAAAAATAAATGAGAATTCGGCTATAGACGCTCATTTCATTTCATTTTATATCTTTTATTGTATAATATTTTATTCTATTCTATTCTTAACAAATAAATAAAAGATAAAATATCTGCGTTCCCACTTTAGTATTTAAGCTGACCTTTTATTCATATATGATTATTACCTCTATCCGCTCAAAAGGTAATGTACGGCAGCTCAAAATGGTCTTGAATTATGAATTTCACGCTCTGACTGACTGGTTTCTGCATTCCTTTTACTGGAATCCAGATTCCCTTGACTGGATTTCACATTTTCTTGATTGGACCTAGATTCCTTCGACTGGGTTCCAGATTTCCTAAATTGAATTCCGGGTTCGTTTGACTGGGTTCCAGATTTCTTTGATCGGAATCCAGTTTCTTTTGACTGGATTCCATATTTCCCAGATTTCCTCGACTGGTCTCTGGTTCCAAATTACTAACTGTTGAAGTGGATTTAAGTAGCACTGGTTTCCAGATGCAACAACTGCTTTCGACCTTGCATGGTGTATTTATATAACGTATAGTAAAGATACTTAATATATTTGAATTTATTACGTGACAAAAAGTTGCTGTTTTCTAATCAGGAATGCCTGTTCCAAAAGAAGCACGGGCGAACAGCACTTCGCGTGTACTGGAACGGAAATCTTCGGGTCTACAACTGCAATTCCTGCTGCAAACGTTGGTACTTCACCTTTAACGGGGCTGAGTGCTCCAGTCCGTTGGCCATTGATGGTATTGTGTATTTGTGGAAAGGGGCAGGTTCACAGAATGTTCACCGTGTTCGTCACATCGAAGGTCACTGTTTGGGCCTTAGAAACGGTCTGGTGAGAGTTGGCTTCATGGTCGGCAACTGTGCAGGGTATGGCAACGCAGACGCCTACACCGGGTGGAACTCCAATTCTCGAATATACATCGAAGAAGTTCCTCCACCACAGACATAAACAAGGCATCCAAGCTTTTATTGCAATTTCTTTACGTTTCGATTAAAATAGTGTTTAACAGGTTAGGTTACAAAGCTCTTACAAGTATGCGTTTCATTAGGTTTTGATTTAAACCGTATTTTACATGTTAGGTTATGAAGTTCTTGTATGCGTTTCTTATGCGTTTCTTTAAGTTTTGATTTAACCGTATTTCACAGGTTAGGAGAGAAAGCTCTTTTAAGTATGCATTTCTTTACGTTTTGATTTAAATCGTGTTTCGCAGGTTAGGTCACAAAGCTCTTTCAAGTATGCGCTTTTTAAAGTAAAGATTTAACCGTATTTCACTACAAAGCTCTTGTATGCGTTAATTTGAAACGTGTTTAACCAAACGCAAGATAACCACATCTGCTGTATCAAGAGTTTAACATTCGAATAAAGGTGTTAAACGTCTAAATGAAATAGTATTGTCTTGTGAGTTTTCAGGAGAATCTTGATAGAGTCCCAGAGATGTGACCCTCAGTTGTTTAAGGAAGTCTTATACAACAATTGTTTTTTCTAAATTCACGTTTTTCAAGACGTTTCCACCCCCTTGCAACTACCCGTTATGAAATAAGACCAACACAGTGAGTATTCAAGTCTCGGCTTGTTGCCTTGGCAACATAGAAGGCTTGGTTAAGGGTGTTAAAAGTGCTCCCTTTTAATTTATAAACACTACAGGATGAAGATAAAAACTTTTGGCAGACTAAAGCTCTTTTTGACACTGCTTATAAGGGTCTAGGAGGTGAACCTCAAACTTGTGTATTTTTTTTTTAATTGCTTGTACAGAAAAACAAATATGTCACAAAATGAAGATTTTTGTTTTGCGAAAAACAGGTGTTTTGCCTGCCAAGCAAATTGAAAACAAAAGATTCTGCAATTTCTTAGTTTTGTCTCCGAGAGGGTTTGTTTGGCTCACATTTGATGAATAAACTAAGTAGTTATTTTAAAATCTCAGAGAAGAACAATATGTTTACAAAACTGACAGTTTGCATAAATTAAAAAGTAAAGAAAATTCAGGTGGAAAGGTGCTGGCTATCCGGAATAATTATGCTAGCCGGACTGCCAAAACTCTCTTCGAATTAAAGATGTTTAAATCAGCACAAAGGTAAAGAAAAGAAAACAGTGCGCAAAAAAACGAAAGTGTAAAAAGCACACATTTTGGCATAACAGGGGAAAAAATAGTTTGCTTAAACGATTAATTTTAATAATATTTTGATCATGAAACTTTCTCTGAGTCTGGCTTTGAATGCTGTAATGGATAAAGATTTTAAACTTGCGTGTTCCATGTTTTTGCACCAATAAATTTTATGCTGAAGATGCCATAACATTCGATATGTGAGCCAAAATTTAGAATTCTATCCAAGAAGGTTTCAAATCTAATCTCGTCACCACTTCAAGAAGTTGTTGGTCAATTCCCTTTTAGGGAATTAAGCCGCTTATATCGATTTGTTACGCGAGAAACGTCAATCTCCTCCACCCCATCCCACCCCCTTAGAAACGTCAAACGATTTCTCGATAGTTCTATTTGAAACGAGCAATTTAGTATATGACCTTAATATTACAATGCCAAATATAATCTGACTGATGCATATTAATCAATGAAACATTCACAATAAATTCACAGACTAACTCGGACTGTCTACGGACTCTTAAACTACCGGTCTTCAATGGTTTGCATATTGTATATTTTTTCTATTCAACAACTTCGAATATATTAACTTTCGTGAACCTTATTATCACTTCCTTTTGCGCAACTTTAATTTCGCGAATTTAAAACAGAAATATTTCGCGGGATATCAATTTCGCGATTTTGACGCATTACCGTTTTTCAAGGTAATTAGATTTCGCGAATCAAGTAACAAGTCATTTGCCAAGGGCCAGGATTTCTCGAATAACTCGTATTTTTCTCATGAGGGGAGGTGTTGTCAGCGTCGAAATTGTGGATAAAAAACCACCGAAGATTGCCACTCGTGCGAGGCGGACTGGAAATTCCAGTAAAATAGATTTCGAAGATCGACACTTCCAAAAAGAATGAAGCCATCACGAAAAGGCTCAAGCAGCTGATCAGAGAGTACTATATAAGGAGCCAGATGCCGATGGCAAATTTGAAGACTATACTGAGGAAGTGTACAGGAACTAATTAATTCAGCAAATCGAGTCAGATGATGAGCACCATATGTGTTATTATTTCAAATCAGGATTTAGATGTGTATACTGCGATAATAATAATAATGATAACAATGATAATAATAATAATAATAATAATAATAATAATAATAATAACAATAATAATAATAGTAATAATAATAATAATAATAATTCATTATACTTCTTTTGCGCAATTATCAATATAAATTTTTTAACTGCGCATTACAAAAGTCTATACTAATACTAGACGATGGTAGTAGTTAGTAAACTAAGGTCATGATAGCAAAACTCTATAAAGTATATTTTTGTTATCATGTCCCCGTAATACTTAGCTAGAGCTCCAAAACAAGTCCTTTCATGTTTTTTCTTTACTGACACTGACTACCGAGCAGGGCGATTTTTTTTTTACCCACTTCCCACGCGCATCATGTTCTGCGCAGATTAAAATGACGTATCATTTGAGATGTGTGGAGACTGGTGCAAAGAAACAGAAAGGGCACCTGAGGAACGTTAGTTTGTAACTTCAGAACAATCTTGATTTTCCTGGGAAATCTTGAAAATTATTTCACGATTTTTGAAAAAAAATGTTTTATGTCGATTGCAAAAACATAAGTGGCTTTGTCCAAAATTCATAAACTTTGGCGGCAATTGTAATATTGAATTCTTGCAGTGTTTAAGTAGATGTGAGAGCTTTCAACGAATGTCAGAATCAACTGTTTTAGAGCTAGCTAGCATTCATGAATGTTATGCTTCCTGTTTATATTTGGTGAAAACAATGTTTTTCTCAAATGAAATCACATTGTTCTGAAAAATTCTGTGCCTGCTGTTCAATCTCCAAAACGAAGAGCTACGGCAGACGAATGGCGATGTCAAATAATTTTCAAGATTTCCCAGGAAAGTGTTCCTCAGGGGCCCTTTCTATATCTTTCCACCAGTCTCCGCTCATCTCAAATGATAAGTCGTTTTAATCTGCGCAGAACATAATGCGCGTGGGAAATGGGCTGGAAAAAAAAATCGCCCGGCATGGTGGCGCCGTTGTGATGCGCCCAATATTTCGTCTATGCAAGAGCGCTACATCCAGAGAAAATATGGGTCTACTATTATTATTATTATCATCATCATCATCATCGTCATCATCATCATCATCATCATCATTATTATTATTATTATTATTATTATTATTATTATTATTATTATTATTATTATTATTGTCATTATTATTATTATCAATACATACAATGCATATGTGATTATTATTATACTATTACATAGAATAGCATTTCCTTCTCGTTAACTTTTAAAGTCATCAGATATTCCTTCAGCTGGTAAACACACAAGGACTTTCTTTAATATAAATAATAATAAAAATAATGATAATGATAATAATAATAATAATAATAATAATAATAATAATAATAATAATAATAATAATAATGATAATAACTAAACTGACGCAATTGATATATAAACAAGCACTAACTTCACTATTAGTTTCAACAACTGAATAAAAAAAATGCATAAATTAGTATTAGTTAACAAATAGATTCCATATTAGTGTGCATCTGTTCAGTAATAGATAACAGATGACGTCAAACTGTGGTAAGAACAAAAAGTGGCACACGAGGCGATAGCCGAGTTACTTGTCCGCTAAATAAAATATTCCCAGACAAAGAAAGTAATCTACTTTAATTTTGTTTTCACCTTAAAAGTACATGTAATGTTAATTAAAACCAATCTCGTTTTCAGAGCCCGTGTTCCTTTTGGCCAGCACCAAGTAACAGAGCAAAGGTCCTTCATATATGGTACATTAGGGGATCAGACATATTGCCTAGGAATGATTTGCTTTTTATTTAAATAATAGAAGACCATTCACCCCCACTGGAGACGCGAATTCCAATGAAGCTTAAATTTCCAGCGGTGTACCCCAGGGATCAGTCCTTCTTCCTCTTTTGTTCTTAATATACATACACGCTTTTTTTATTATAAGAACCAGAAAATTTTGCCGAGGTTCACTTGTTTTTAATTTTTTGGCGACTTCAGCCTCAAGTTGTTCTTAAATTGTTTTTATTTCTATCAGCGGTTTTTATTAAAGAAAAAACAAAATAAAACAAGGTATTGGAAAATGAAACGCCTTGCGCCACACATGTATTGCACTACTGAATTTAGAGGCGAACTACCTTCATTGTTTGTGGAGCAGTCTTTACAGTGAATTTTTTTATGTTTTATGCTGAATCGCCAAGTTTTAGTCAATTTTCTACCACAAAAACTTTCCTAGTTATCAAGCCTCAATCTGAGCTTGTTCTTAAATTGTTCTTAGATTTTGGTAGATTTGAGCCTCGTTGTTCTTATAAAGTTGTTCTTATGAAAAAGCGTGTAGACGAACAGGACTAAAAGGATAAAAATGTATTCTTTCTCAAAAACAGCCTTGTCCAGCAGAAGCAGTATCTTTCAGGGATCAACAGTGCAAGGCAATTGAACATGATCTCAAATCTCACGTTCTGGAATCAGGTTTGTTTTAGTAAATTCTTTGTAGAAGACTCATTGAGCACTGCCAGTTACTTCTTCTTACGCCTGTGTGATTATAATTAACAATTAGATTATGAGCTCGAGATTTCTATCGCGTGATAGAAATCGAGAGCGAATAATCTAATTGTTTTAGTATAAATCTACTGGTTGTTCAAAAAAAGGCTGTCAATTTTTTTTTTTTTTATTTTATTACACTTCGAAACCTCGAAGGAGCGGCGATGACAATCGCTACCGACTATCTATCACCGAATAGATAGTGGGTAGGGTAGCCAAACAGAGAACAGCAATGGTAATTGAACACTAGTAGATTTATACTAACAGGTGATAAATAGTAGATTTATACTAACAGGTGATAGATAGTGCCTGTCAGATCCAATATGGCGTCTACAGTTCCCGATTTTCTGACGTTTGTGAAGACGATTTGAAGCTTTTAATTGACAAATAAGTTCCTGATGAAACAAAGGCAGCAACAAAATCAACCTAACACCTACCTTAAGTCTTTAAGTCTCTTGTTCTCTCTCATCATGTCGTTATACTGTGGTCCCACTATCACCTACCTTAAGTCTCTTGTTCTCTCTCATCATGTCGTTTTACTGAGGTTCCACTATCACCTACCTTAAGTCTCTTGTTCTCTCTCATCATGTCGTTATACTATGGTCCCAATATCACCTACCTTAAGTCTCTTATTCTCTCTCATCATGTCGTTATGCTGAGGTCCCACTATCACCTACCTTAGGTCTCTTGTTCTCTCATCATGTCGTTATACTGTTGTCAAATTATCACCTACCTTAAGTCTCTTGTTCTCTCTCATCATGTCGTTATGCTGAGGTCCCCCTGCACCAACGTTTTTCTTCAGTTGTTCATTCTCGCCCTGCAGCCGCTCAACAACGCGCCTCATAGCTGCAATCACTCGCTCCATGTCCTCCACACTCTGTCCTCCCATGCCAGTACCCAGGTTCTTCTACAGTACCAAAGGGAACATTTTTAACTATTAACTAAGCTACGATAGCCTAAGATGGAACAGCGTTTGGCGGGGTTTTAGTCAAGCAAAAAAGTAAGCAGTTCACGGATAGCAGCAAAGGCAGGGATATATTGACCGAAAGACTGGCAAAAGAAAATATAAGCAAAAGATATTAAACGAACGTATAACGATGGAAAGATGAACTGTTAAAAAAAAAAAATTAAGAACATTAGACAAGTGACATCCGTAGGTCTACTAATAGATACATTAACATCAAAAAATTTCAGACAGAAATATTTCGGACAATTTATTTTCGGACAAATTAATTTCAGACACCTCTTTGCGAATTTCGGACAAAGTTCGGACAAATATTTCGGAAACTTTTTGCAGGAAACAAAACTTTATTACAAACCTGTTCGGAAGGCAATTACAAACGTTTTTGCAGTATGATATCGTTTGTCTCAATGTAAAAAAACAAATTCAGACAAAATAATCAGTTCATTAACATCTAGTACGGGTCTATTTAGTTCATTTTCAGGAAGTGGACTGGTTAAACAAGTTGACCATTGGCATTAGCAAATCGTTAAGACTGGAGATGCGAAACGCCAAATTCTTTCCTATTAAAGGAACTAATTGAACGGAACTATGATGTTACGGAAGAGGCCTCGTTGCACGTTGAAAGAGATTTTCGTATTGCATCAAATTGTGAGAAAATATAAACAAACTGTTACTCTCCTTAAAACGAAAATCGATGGTCTATATCCTAGTGAAAAAATTTTCGGACACTAAAAATTTTCGGACGGATTAATATTCCAACAAAAATTTTGTACGAAAATAAATTCGTCCGAAATTTTTCGATGTTAATATAGAAGGTAAAGTGAAAGCATAACGCTTGTGGGATGTGGCTTTGAAACATAAATCATATGCATACTAGTGGTAACATGCAGGAACTAATTGGGCACTAAGGCCACCGTGGACAGCTGTTTTAGCCTTATTAGGCAAGAACAACACAAACTATGATTAATTGTGGCTTGTCTGAGTTTAATCTCGATCCAGCCTTGCTTGGTAAGCGATGGCTTACAGATATATCTTCCTCGTGGACGTCGATTTCAACAGCCTCACTAATTTCAATTACAATTTGGTTATTCTACGCTAAATTAAAGCAAACACACAGAATATATATTCTGGAGAACTTGTCCTCCTCCAGTATCCAGGCAATGCTTCGTAACGTAGATAATTTCCAGTATCTTCAATGGGTGTCTCTGGGAAGCTGGAAAATTCGAGGCATTATAAAATTACGCGGTTTGAAAAATTAATTTAGAAACATTTTCATTTATAGTTTTTTACACTTTTGTAATTCATTTTGTGATTGTTTTTATGCTCATAATGTAGAAATATAGACTGACCTTGCAAAACTTTTAAGCTAAATTTTAAAAATTTATGTTTTGTTTTGATGAACAGTATCTTCTGCCATTTTATCGTTTTCTTGGTTTTAAACAGTTACAAAGCGGAACCTTACGTCCGCCATTTTGTTTTGTCATTATCTACTATTTCCGAGGTAAATATTGTCTCACATCTACTATTTATAAACCAATCAAATCGCGCGTAGCCGAGCTGGTATATACTAATATACAATATATCAACGGATATATTGTTTGTGCTCATTTAGGGCCTCTTTCTGAATTTTTACATCGATCTTTACTGCAAGAAACTCAGCTTTCAACCCGGTGTTTTCGATTCGCAATAGCTTGTTGTCCAGTTGTACAGTGGTCAAAGTTTTTACAAGTTCGTCATATTGACCGCAAAGGAAATTTAGCGAGCTCTTTACAGTCTCAAGTGTTTCTTTCAGCGAAGAGAAATGTTTCACTATTATCTCGTTAAACTTCTTGTTTAGCATGATTTCAATCTTGTCATCCCATGTTGTCAACAGTAAACACAAATACTTAGGCCTCGTCAGCTTGGCACCGCTAACAAACAGGTTCCCAAGGAAAACATAAAGTAAAGAGAAAGCATAACGCTTTTGGGATGTGGTTTTGAAAAATAAACTCACAAGTTAGCACATGCATGACAGTTGCAACTTGCAGTCTTAGTGCCAAATAAGGTCCAAGCAAGTTAACACTGGCACGCATGTGCTGAGCTTGTGAGTTTAAAGGACAGACAGTTTAATGGATGATGTGACTTATACGACTCAAAAAAACACAGTGAAGGCTATTTATAGATGTAAAAGGACAACTAATATAGATTCAGAAGCAGTTACAGGTGTAGATGTATGCAAACTGTTGTTGTTGAGATAGAGGTACATGAGATTAGGAGTAGATGTAGTTGTAGATGTAAATAAGCGTTATTGCGGTGGACGTAGATGTAGACATGGATAAAGAAGCAGTTACAGGTGTAGACGTAATCAAAATGTTGGTGTTGAGATAGAGGTAAATGTAGATGCAGGTGTACATAAATTTATATTGCTGTGGATGTAGATGTTGATATAGAAACTGTTACAGATGTAGATATGGGCTAAATGTAGGTATTGAGGCAAAGTTTAATGTAAGGTGGATTCACCGGTCAAAATAAAAAAAAATGCATGCTGTCCAGAACCAACTGACCTTTCTTGCTTTCTCCCTCTTCTTACCAGCGTCAATCTCTGCTTTTAATATTTCCACGTACTCTTGCAGATCGTCAACTCGAGCCTAATATATAGTGAGGGTAAAAATCTTAATAACAATAATAACAAAAGAAATTAAATTTTTGATTCATTCCCTTATTGTGAAAATTTCTCTTAGTTTAAATTGTAAAAAAATCCATGTGGGGATTGGAGAAAATTGGAAGCTTTTCTTGGCTTTTGTTTTGGAGTGTCATGATTGGATAGTGAACACAAATGAAACATTGCTTTAAAAATGAAGTTTCATTATATCTTATTTCAAAAGTATGTTGTACACAGGCTAATACGTGTGATCTCAGCATAAAAATATTAACCTTTAGGTTACTGAACACCTTGAGCGGAGTTTCTAGTTTTCATATGATATCTCGCTTGATATTTATCACACACCCATAAACCTATATATAATTGGAAAGCTTATAAAATTCTCTAAATATTTAAATCATATTGATATATTTGTTATCTTTAGAACGAACCAACGCTCTACTTTCGATTCAATTTTTTCCCTTTATGAAGTCAACAGTAGTTCAGATCTTAACTTCCACTAGTTTTTGTCACCTTTAATTTCGTTAAAGAGTGCCAATAAAAAATGTCGTCGACACGGTTTTGCTCTTTAAGTATTTCTCTATAGTTTTGCCAAATTTTCCTTTGTGCAAGAACTGGAACCGAGAAAACAGCGTTTGAACAATGAACCGTGTTCCTAATAGAAACGAAACCTTGCAGTGCAATGGGCTCGCACCTACTTCTGCCACAGGCCATAATAATAATAATAATAATAATAATAATAATAATAATAATAATAATAATAATAATAATAATAATAATAATAATA
>JAOCPT020598720.1:0-10287 GCA_026546935.2 Palythoa grandiflora | reverse complement strand
ATATACCATGTGCATTTTAATACAGTATTGAATGCGATAAATGCGTTTAAAGTTTAGTCAACGTTTCTGGAAATGTCAAAAACTAGCAAAAAAGGCCTACTAAATATTAGCATCGTAATAACCTGTGCGTGTAGATGCATTGCAGTCGAAAAGTATTCGTTCCAGATAAAATTCTGTTCATTAGGAAATGCATTCCCCCGAACAAGAATGCAATTTCGTGCCCGTGTCAGCTGTAATGGTAGCTGTTGTCACAACTAATTTAATAGGCCGTTTTTTGCTAATTTTCGACATTTCTCGAAACGTTAGTTCAACTTTAAACGCTTTTATCTCCGACAATGCTGTATTAAAATGCACATAGTATTATACCAAAATTTAAGTTAGAGATTACTGCATACAATAACGCTTGTTAAAATATAAGTTATCTTTTACGTTATAAACTATACAAAATCAAAGAGGGGTACATTTTTTTGAGCCACCCGGTATAACTCAGTGTTCTACAGAGAATATGCTCGATACCATTAAAGGCTCTCCCACGCCTGTCACAATTTCCCAGCCGTGTAAGTTACACCCTGATGCTCAGGTAAGACCCTCACTTACAACAGCTTGTAAAAGTGAGAAGTACCCTCCCTTTACTTAACAATATCACTAAATGGAAACACAAAATATCAAAACGTGTCGAAAGAAAACCTTCTTTTGGAATTTATTTCACAAAACTAATTTTCAATGGAACATTTTCATGCGAAGTTTTGATAAACGTATTGTGTTAGCAAGCACCCACGTACAAACTTTAACACCAATCAGATTATATTGCATTCTGGCTGCAGGCAAGAAACACTCACGATCAACCATTACCTGCTAAACACAAGAACAAGCTAAATAGCTTTTTCAAAGATGCAGCAAAACAGATTTTCACCAACCCTAAAACCGGTTTTACATGGTGCTGAGGAATTACAAGAATAATAAATCAAATAGTCTGGTGGAGCAATCACAGACTTCAGCGGAATGCAATTTTAGTAAACTGAACACTGCACTTAGACTGATAAAAAGCATCGTGTTTGCGATATCTTAAAATAGTGTGATTACTGCTTAAATCGCATACTTTACAGCCGATCCGATCGTAGGGAATACCGCCATTTTCAAACTGGATATGAGTAGTTATGGCACTCTAAAAAGCTACGAATCGATTTACTCACCACTTTCCACGTTCTTGTTCTTTCCCAGGCTTGAACGCTTAGATTCTTTTTTCTTTTCTTTAGCAAACATACTTTTGAGAGCAGCTCCTTCTTCACCATCTACTTTTCCCTCCTTTCCTTTTGGTTTGCTCTTCGACTTCGCTTTTCTAGATTCTTGTATTGACTCTTTCTTTGTTCCTTCTTTTTTCTTCGAAGTTGTTTTCCTCGATGGGAACATTACTACTCCATCATCTTCATCATCACTGTCTGATTCCTGAATACCTGGCGCTATATTTTGTGCCATTCCCCGTTCATTTCTAAAAAAGCCCAATCCTTCATTTGAATTGGATGAACTGGTACGAGTCATCGCTTGACGTGACTCTGTAGATGGCACCACGACTCGATCATCGTTACTTTCATGATCAACATCGTGTAATTGTCTTGTCAATTTTTGTTGCCTGCTCCCTGCTCCAACTGCACGTGAGGGACCAGGACTATTCTTTTCCTTGTGGTGCTTAGTTGAAGTCATCACCACATCATCATCTTCGTCATCATCATCATCCTCATCATCACTTCCTCCAAACTCATGAATATTTCGCTTTGCTTTAATTACAGCAGAAGTGGAACTAGTTTTTCTTTCATGTTTGTCTTGTCTTTGCGCCTTAATATCTCGTGTTGTTGAAGCAGAAGAAGAAACTACAACGTCCGCCTCACTTTCTTCCGATATATCGTCAATTACTCTCCCAGAGAGACTCCCCGCTCTAGATCGGCCTGTAGAAAGAAACCATTATTTTAGACAAAATCAAATCATGCTCATAATCCTGGATTTTAAAGACGATTTATGTCATCATCACAGGTATTTAGAACGATACTAATGTTGTGATGATGGTGTAGATGACGTTAATTGTGTTGATGGTGACGTTAATTGTGTCGATGCTCGTTTTTATTTCAAGACTCAATTCTGTTCCTTTTCTCATAAACCAAGTCCAAATGTTCTGGGTTTGCTAGCTTATTTTAGAATAAAGAAATAACACAATTATCCAGAACACTAATGAGATCGACACACAATCTGAGGACTTAACAGTAAACACCAATGGCATGTCTGGACTAACTACAAGAAAAGTCGACAGGAACACCAAGTGCTACATCCAGTTCTAAGTTAGTAGTAGCACCAAGTGCTTCATCTGGTCCTAAGTTAGTGGTAACACCAAGTACTACACCCAGTCCTAAGTTAGTGGTAACACCAAGTGCTACATACGGTCCTAAGTTAGTGGTAACACCAAGTACTAAACCCAGTCTGAAGTTAGTCGTAACACCAAGTGCTACATAGGGTCCTAAGTTTGTGGTAGCACCAAGTACTAAATACGGTCCTAAGTTAGTGGTAAAACCGAGTTCTACATCTTAGGTTGGCGTTAACACCGAGTTCTAACGTCCAACGTTAGCAGTAACACCTAGCGCTACATCCTAAGTTAGTGGTAGCACCGAGTGCTTCATCCTTTTATAATTTTACAGCACAAGAAAGGGACTGTAGCTTTCCTGAAGTTTGTAACACCTATCTAGGCATATTGACTCTTTTCAATAACTTTTTAAAACTGAGTCGTAAGCAATCAAAATTGAAACTTTTGCTGTATTTTGAAGAGTTTTAGATGTTCATTTCCAGCAATTCCAAACCAAACGTGTAGCCTTAGGTACAGGTAGGGTAAGCGGTGAATGCAGATTTTCCTTTTAATGAGATAATTGAGAGCCAATCCTCGAAAGACACCGAAATGGCGCCCTTGTACCACCTTCTTAGGAAGGTTTCCTCTTAATTAACCATAAATTGGGACAAAATTCAAGGTCTTGTATTACTAAGTATCACAATATACTCGCCCAATTAAATGCACACACGTTGGACCCTACAGATAAAATTGAGCTGAACATTCCACTCAAATATTTTTAAAACTCGAACGGACCAATCACAGGCAAGAATTTAAAGGCTTCCTATTGTCTCGGCCGCTGAAATACAAAAACGATGCCCTGATTGGTCAGTTTTCAGAACGGAGTATTCAGATCGTCTCAGCGGGAGAAGGGGTTGGTACAAAGAAAGGCTATGAAAAGGAAAGACTATTCATAATGGTACAGATGACTAACCTCGTATTTGTTTTTGGTGAAATAAATATACAGACCACACGAACACAAATCATTTTATGGCAATGTCCAACAATAACAATGGTGATTTGAGGAAGTAAGCAAATTGATTATAGACTCTGAAAGTGTTTTAAAAATTGAAACAAGTGTGTCAATGACGGGGATGGAACCAATTTCAATGCTCAGATGCTAACAAGCACAACCTGCCCATGTACGTTTCTGTGGCTATGTGGGTGGGTAGAACACGGTTAACCAAGTTGGATGTTAAACTGTAGGTGCAGTCTTTAGACCCTCTATTGGGGGACTTGAAAGAATACACGCACTTGTCGAAAACATTTGGGTAGTGATCCCAGTTTTGTGGTCTGTCTGATCCCCTGAGGGCATTTTGTTATCAAATATATGTAAGCTGGTCTAGCGGCCTATCTGAGACCCTCAACTGTTAAAGCCTGTTTTTTTTTTTTAAATATGCGCTTTATAAGTATTGTCGTTGGTCATTTTATTAATATATTTGTGATGTTTTAACTTTCTTTCTTCCCAATGTCGTAGCAACATTACAAGTCAACCACCCTGCTGTGTGGTTTAGGCTACTCTAGGTGGAGCTTAACTTGTTACGTTGAGCCAATATTTGTAAATTTTATAATGAAATTATGGTAATAATTCACACAAATTACCTACTAAGTTACATAATCTATTATTCATTTCTGTTGTTGTACTGAATAGTGGTAGTGTTTGAAATGCCACCGAAGTGACGTTTATCATATTGACTTGTTTGGTGGCATAAACGTCACTTCCATCCACATAAGGTAACCTACCGTCATTCTTTTTTGGTGACGTCACTGGTCTGCCGATCACAACATCATCGTCAGAGTCTGACTCTGATAAAGTATCGGAACCTTTTCGGACTTGAAAATTAAGAAAAATAGAATCATTCCTTCTGACAAAGTGACACTTAAGTAGTGGTGGCATTGTAGCAAAAACGAACCAGATGCCTTGCGTTAAGATGTTCAGCGTTGTAGCAACAGTACTACGGGTAATGTTAAAGAGTTAGAGTTGCGGAATTAAAACTGCTGTTTCATTTCATAATGTGCGGCATTACTGTCTGTATGGTGTGAGAAATCACGCTGCTGGCAAAACATTAACAGGTTCTGCGGTTGAAATGGTTATCAAGCCAAAAATGCGACAATTAATGTTAGAATTATTGCTGCGGGATTAAATTGCTGCTTCACGTCACAATGTATGGCGTTACAGTCTGCACGGCGCAACAAATACACTCTACCAAATGAACAATAAAATAACTACGGTATACAATGCTATCATCTCAACACGCTCTAAAGTTAGTCTATAATCGAGATATTGCAATGGGAAAAGCTGAAATTTTGAGTTCTACGGGGTACAATGAGTGGTGATATTCTTCGAAATGACTGTATTCATGGGTCACCCTACTATAACAGCAGTGACAGTATATCATTCTTGCCTATTGTAATGACACGTGGCATTACATTAACAGCATGAGATTCTGTTAAATGTGTTAGTCTGCCATGTCAGTTAAGGTGTTATATTCTAATTGGCGTTACGATGTCACCTTTCTTCTTTGTTGCCCCAGCTGTCTACAGACGGTGTCTTTCTAATTGAAGAAGTGTTTCTGATGTTGAATCTCACGGGGTTAGAGGTAAGGCGTTATTCCGCGATTGATGTAAATGATGTTATGGTGTTATAGTCCTGATCCACGTTAAGGTTAATTGCATTGCGGGAGTGACAAAGTTTGTGGTTCAATTGCGCTACAGGAGTGACACGGTCCGTGGTTAAATTGCGGCAAAGAAGTGACACGATTCGTGGTTAAAATGCGTCTGGTTAAATTGCAAGCAAAGGAGTGACATGCTTCGTGGTTAAATTGCGGCAAAGGAGTGACACTCTTCGTGGTTAAAATGCGTGTGGTTAAATTACGTAACAGGAGTGACACGCTTCGTGGTTAAAATGCATCTGGTTAAATTGCAGCAAAGGAGTGGCACGGTCCGTGGTTAAATTGCGGCAAAGGAGTGACATGCTTTGTGGTTAAAATGCGTGTAGTTAAATTGCGGTACAGGAGTGACACGCTTCGTGGTTAAATTGTGTTACAAGAATGAAACAATTATGGTTAAACTGTACAGAATGAGACGGTTTGTGGTTGAACTGCATTACAGGAGTAACGTTAACACGGATCATGGTTTAATCCCGTTACAAGAATGATGCGTTTCACTGTTAAACATTGTTACAGGCGTGACACGGTTCGTGGTCAAATTGTGTTGCAAGAATGAAACGGTTCATGGTTAAACTGTACAGAATGAGACGTTTCGTGGTTAAATTGCGTTACAGAAGTAACAGAGGTAGAGAGTAAAAATGTCTCACAGGAGTGACACTATTTGTATGTAATAAACCAAACGGGATTGTGTCTCATTTGTGGGCTGTTACTCCACTAATGTTGCTGTGATAAAAGTGTAAAGCAAAGGACGTTCCATTCTGCTTTATTATTTACATACACAGTGCGGCATCCTAAGAGACTTTAGCTGGACTTTTATAAACAGTCCAGCTAAGAGGGAATAAGGGCGTTCCCACCTTAAGCAGAAACATGTAACATGGAATAAGGACGATCCCTCATAAAGCAAAAACAGGAAAAGTGGAATGAGGAAGACCACTCATAAAATAGAAACAAACAAACAAAGAGGAGAAAGTGTGACCTAGCCAAGGCAAAAAAAGGGAAAATGAAATAAGAACGATCCCTCATAAAGCAAAAACAGGAAAAGTGGAATGAGAAAAATCACTCATAAAATAGAAAGAAACAAAGAGGAGAAAATGTGACCTAGCCAAGACAGAAAAAGGGAAAATGAAATAAGGACGATCCCTCATAAAGCATAAACAAGAAAAATGGAATGAGAGTTATCACTCATAAAGAAGAAACATGCATAAAGGAAAAAGGGTAATCCTATCTAAGGCAAAAAAAGGGAAGTAGAATAAGGATGAACCCTCATAAAGCAGAACATTTAATGGAAACAAAGGTGATCTCTCACATAGCTGAAACTGGGTAAATGGAGCATAGATGTTCCAAATTAAAGCAAAAATAGACAAAATGGAATAAAGATGCTGCCTAGATTTTGTTGAATACTTTACTTCAGAAGCTGCAGGTAAAGATCCCTAAGCAGCATTCACATATTCTGCTTATCTTCACTGCTCAATAGGACAAAACTGTATTAAGACGTGAGATTACAAACACTGTATTCTTAATAGTTTTCATAAGTGATAAAAAAATATTCCAAATTTGTAAACCACACACATCGTCACTCATTTAACATACCATCAATGATATCAGTTGTAGTGCCAGTCTCCTGCTCCTTACAAGCCTGTGACGTCATTTCGTCCTCGCCAATAGGCATTTGCGCACGCGCCGTACGTGGTGCAGGTGTGGGTTTCTTAGCAATTAAACGAGGTGCTGGAACAGGTGGTGCTGGTGTTGCTAGGGAAGACTCGGGAGAGCTGACTTGGTTGTGCATAGACGAAGTACCGACAGTTGTATCTTCTACAAACAGTATTGGTATTATATTTCTTGACAGAGGTATTTAAAAGTTTTAAGATTGGGCTTTATACTTAAAGTAGGTGATTTCTTCTTGTCAGAGTAAGAAACAAGGATCTTTTGTAGCACTACTGAATAACACACTCACAAATGGCTTAAATTGCTTCTCATAAAACTGGTTCTCGTTTTTATCACTGAAAAAGAAAACTGGTCAAAATCTAAACATTTGAACTTTAAGGTTAATTCAACACAGCAATTGTAAAGCCAAACACTCCAACACAATACACCACCAATAGGCTACTGATTTCTTTCATTTCAAGACTTAAATACTAGATGTTACTACAGAAGTGAAGCGATGCCTGAGAAATCTAGTATCTAATTAAAACTTTTGAGTAATCAGAAATGGTTTTAATCATGGCGACTGCTGTGTGACCTGTACGAACCATTGAACATTATAAACTTTATCACTTAGACAAAATAACAATTAGGCAAAAGCAACTTTGGAAACGCAAGCTATGTGTAATACTAAATAATTCCTATCGAGAAGCTATAATTACTTTAATTATTCATTGTAATTGTAAAAACTGCCATATCTTTTAAATTGCAGCAAATAAAGCAAAACTAACGTGTAAAAAATTACAATAACATTTTTTTGTCAAGATATTTTATACCATGGTGCTCACTGACTAATGATAACAAACTTCCAGGAGTTTTCCAGGGTACAAAATATATTTTTCCAGGACCACCACCAGAACAATTGTGTGGTTCTTCAGCTTTCCGGTTGAAGCAAAACGAGACCAAAGTTACCAAAATTCCCAGAAAAAAAAATTCCTGGAATTGAGTCTGATAAAATGTAAAATTAAGTACAATCGCGAGACAGATGCTTCTGCATGTTTTGGTTTGTTTATAAAACTGTTAAAAATTTTACACGAAATTCCAGGCGTTTTCCAGGAGTATAGGGAAATTATCTACTTTTCCAGGAGTTTTCCAGGGCCCTGGAAAAATTTTTCAAAATTTCAGGAGTTTTCCAGGACTACAGGGAGATTATCTGTTTTTCCAGGAGTTTTCCAGGGCCCTGTAAGAAATTTTGAAATTCCAGGAGTTTTCCAGGACTACAGGGAAATTACGTCTTTTTCCAGGAGTTTTCCAGGGCCCTGGAAGAAAATTTCAAAATTCCAGGAGTTTTCCAGGAACTCCAGAAAAAGTGGAAACCATGTTATACTTTATCCAACGGCAACTGCAAAGGAAGTGGTTGCCTATTCTTCTAAGCCAGAGACTGAGACTAAGCAGGGTTGGTACCCTTTGGAAATTCTGATATTTCATGACTTTTTCCACGATCTTTCACATTATTTCATGACCCTGTGCTGTTCATTTCTTTGCCAAAATACAAAAGAACCTTCAATTACTCTTTTCCTGGAATGTTAGCCAAGTTGAAGGTAGAGAACAGCTGTTACTTTGAGATAATTGTGCAAATAAACGAGGTTTTATTATTTTTGTACAATCCTACCTAAATTGTATCAATATCCCACGACTTTCCATGACCCTAATCGAAATTTCATGACTTTCTTGGCCTGGAAAATGAAATTTTAAATTTCCATGACTTTCCATGACCCTAATCGAAATTCCATGACTTTCCAGGCCTGGAAAATGAATTTCTAAATTTCCATGACTTTCCAGGTTTTAACCACTCAACGGCTGGTTCAGATTTGCTGAGAAAGTCATTTTACAGAGGGAGGAAATACGAATTACCTAAAACCCTTGGAGACAAACCGAGATTGACAAACCTCGTCCAATGTGCAGCACCCAGGATATGATTTGAAGTCAAAGTGGTAGAGTAAAAAAAAAGTAAAGTGATGCATTCATATAACGCCTTTTCCTGGAGCTCAAAGGCGCTTTACAATGATCATTTACCCCCAGTGGACTGGAAGCATATATATAGCCCACTTCAACGTGGTCCATGTATGCTGGTACTCATTTTACCCACCCTGGTAGGATGGAAAGCTGGGTGAATTATAGTGGGAAAGAACATCATCCAAATATTCAACCCTCAACCAGGCCGGGGATCGAACTGGAAACCTCAGGAATGGGAGGCAGAGAACTTACCACTGCGCCAACTCCTATGCTGTCAAAGGTATGAGTTGTGAACGATGACCACCTTGTCAAATCGATTCCTTTCGTCTGAAATTACTATTATCATTTCCTCAGATGAACCCAAAGGTCCAAAAAAAGTAAAGCTTCATAACGCAGTTGGTGGAGCACTGCATTAGTATCACAGGAATTCAAGTTTGAAATCTCGTCAGTAGTAAGGTATTTTCAGGCGACCCTTTTTCTGTATGTTAGTACAAGCTTACGTCACATAACATAATATATTTAACGTAAAACAAACTGCCATACCTGTTAGGCTGGATTTCCTGTGCAAGAAACCACCAGAAGACCTGCGTTCTGAAGAGGACTGTGACGAGAAACGTTTGTGCTTTTGAGAGTTAGGGTGCTCACGTGATAGTTCATCTTCATCGTCAACTTTAGTAGAGCTGCAAATAGAAACAATAAGGACGATAATCTGCTTTTTTCTAGACAACAAAGCGTTTGTAACTTTTCCAGGTCTGACGATTTCACATACTAGGTAGCACCCCAATTATTTTGGAACAAAACGCAATTGTAGATTCTATGAAAAGCTATAAAATCAAAAATGTTTTACTCTAACAACAAAATCCAACTGTGATCATAACACCAGAAGTCACTTAGTTGAGGAGACATATTTTGTATTTTTACCTTTTGCAAACAAAAAGAATTCATTTCACAATTGCAATCAAATGAAATATTCTTTAAAGCACGCGATTCTTATTTGTAAATGAAAACAAAAATATAGTTATCTAAACCGATGATGACAAGTCAAGTTTATATTAATATCGTGATCATGATCATCACCATCACTAACACCACCGCCATCATCATCTTCATCATTAACACCACCACCACCATCATCATCATTAACACCATCATCATCATCGTCACCATCACTGTCAACGTGATCTCAGCATGCACCACCATCATCATCACCATCACCATAATCATCACCACCACCATCATCATCATCATCATTAACACCACTATTATCATTGTCAATATCATTATCAACCTTATCTCACCACAACCACCATCATCATCACCGTCTTCACCATCACAATCACCTTTACCATCATCAGCAATATCTTAATTATCATTATTATTAAAGCTAACTTATCAGGACTTGGACTGGTTTACAAAAATTCTCCTTATGTTTTTATAGCGAACACCAAATATCCCTGGGAAGAAAATGATCGGAGCACCCAAACCAAAATACCCAACAATGACACAATGACAACTATGCAAAATAAACATTGAAACATCTTACATCTTTGTTCCACTGCTTCTTCTCTCATAATGACGCGACAACTCGTCACC
>JAOCPT020598719.1:0-18184 GCA_026546935.2 Palythoa grandiflora | reverse complement strand
AAGTATTACATTTACGGTTGATTGGTATTACATTTACGGTTGGTATTACATTTACGGTTGATTGGTATTACATTTACAGTTGGTATTACATTTACGGGTGATACAAATACTTATGAGGGTCCGGAACATTGCAAAATGCTCTCAGTAGAACAGAAGACTTCAACACCGGGATCACTATCCCTGCTTTTTTCGACAAGAGCATGGGTCTCTCGAGAGACTGGACCTACGGTTTAACGTCCTTATTGGAGAAGACGCGATAGTTTAGCCATTTGAAGATGTTAGAGCAAAGGTAGCACCTTCTCTTTGATCATTTGGACTCGATCTTGAACCACTCGCACGCAGACTGACACCTTATATATACCAACTAGGCTAACAGAAACAAGGTTGCAGCCTTTCCTGACACAGCGTTCAATGCG
This sequence comes from Palythoa grandiflora, assembly GCA_026546935.2. Classification (NCBI taxonomy): domain Eukaryota; kingdom Metazoa; phylum Cnidaria; class Anthozoa; order Zoantharia; family Sphenopidae; genus Palythoa; species Palythoa grandiflora. Next base: position 17,768 of record JAOCPT020598719.1, on the reverse strand, counting down.
ACGTCGTTAGAAAAGACCAAAGCTTTTATACATGTTAATAGTTTATACTGCAACATTCTAAGTAACTCAAGTAGAAGTTACATGACGTGTTTTATGCCCGGTTAAAGGTCAGGGAATCTGTACATGTTTTTAAAGCGCAGTTTCGGTTATATCTAAGTTTATTTTGAACCTTACAACTTTAAATTTAATTATCTATTTCGTTTAAATTTTAAAACTACTTATTTGCTTATGAACTGTACAGATTAACGAATATTACTGAGAAAAATTAAACAGCTTTTCCAACATCAAAACACATTGTATTTTATAGGTTAACCCTCTTCCAGCGGCGTTTTCAAGAGTAAAGGTTTTATGAAACTTACAAAAAATAGTTGCAAAAAAAATGCATCGTCCCTTGCAAAAAATCGACTTGTTTGACAGAGTGCAAGTAATATGTAAATAGATAAATAAATAAATACAAAAACCGCAGACTTCTGAAATTCGTGATAGAAGACATTCTCTAAATCTGCATTTCAAGACGAACAAAAATGAATAATCACTTTATAGGATTTCAACTCGGGTTACTTTGTCTTCGTCAGAAAATATGAAAAAATACCCTTAAAATACCAGGGCCTTAAAATTTATGACTTTAAAAAATACCTCGTGGCATAGATTTTAAAAAAGGCAGAAGGGAAGTTCAGAAAAAAGTGCTCGTTTTGTTTTTGTACCGTCCCCTAGAAAATACTGTTTTTCTAAAATAATCTTGATTTTTCTCTAAAAACCCCTAAAATATTGACCCCTAGTAAAAAATGGGACGGGCACCCTCATCAGAACAGTACAGGAAGTACTCCCCCCTCCTCCCCCCCGGTGATTTCATCCAACAGTTCAAAAAATGAGATATTCTTGGCTTATCTGAAACTGGGTCTAGCAAGATTATAGATATAAGAATTCAGAACCGCGATTGTGAAAAGGCAACATTTTTGTAATAAGGTATCGACAAGATCTTAACAAAAGAGTAGATACTACACAAAACTGATTGTTTGACTGAGAAAGAAAAATATGAAAGCCGAACAATGGGAATTAGGCCAAGTTCAGTGAAGTTTTTTGTATTTCAAAAGGACATGTTAGACAGTTGGGGAAGACACAAACTCAGAATCCTAAAACCAAAGAAATTTTCTCTCATTTATCTTTTTCTTTGTCTATTCAAACAACCATTCTTTCTGTGATTTTGCCAATTGGGTTTATCGTTTTGATATAGCTATTGAAAACAGATTGTTACAACAGAGCGCACATGTTCAGCTTTCCTTATCATAATGATCTCAGACAATTTTCTTTGTTTTTCTTAAAACTATTTTATGATTGATTTGTTTTTGACAACTGCTACAAAAGCCACATTGTTGTTGAAAATCGGAAAACCGTCTTTACCACAAGTGTAACAGGATTGAGAGACAAGTTGAGTGCTAAATATATGGGTTATGAAAGAGAAATCGATCTAAATTTGTTGCTATATACGACGGCACAAGGAGCAGATCTCGTAAAGAAAAGTGCAATGTTATTATTACAGATTACAATATGAATTACATTTTATAAGTGAACTATTTTTAAAGACAAATGTTCACTTTGTGAGTATTGACAACTGTTCCGAGAACTGGAGTGAATAAATGAGTCGGAACATCTATACTGCTTTGCCAACGATTCGATTTATTATATTGCTTTTTGATGACCAGGGCTATTTAAGATAGAATAATTAAAACATTAATTTAACCGCTGGCACTGAAAATCTTAATGTTAAAATAACAAAATAAACCGAATCTCACGAGACAGAAAGAATCAGAAAAAAAATTACATTGATTCGAGTGCTTAGAGCCGGATTAATTAAAATTGACTTTTGCTCTTAAAAAGTTGATCCTAGCAAGAATTGAATAAAACTTTAAAAGCTTTGATCCCAAACGTTGAAAAAAAAAAGAAAAGCAACAAAACAAACAAAAAACTCCGCCGATATTAAGGCCAAAAATATCGCATATAACGATCGGTGTCAACGATATTCTCTGTTATTTATTAACTAAGTTAAAGAGAGACTAATATACTGGGCACTGTTGGGTGTCGGTTTGTGAGACATATGTTTTGGTAAAAACTGTTACACAGCCAACCAAAACAATACAATACAGTGGGATAAAACACCTGAATACAAGAAAACGACAAAAATATGGTTACTGAGCAAAGTTGATTTCTAAAGTAGAATCGAATATTACACACAAAAAGGTTGCAAAGCTAGTGAATCGTACATTACTCACAAGCAGAGGAAAGCAATGCCAACATTTATTTTACGTTTGAGACCAATAAATGTCAAAATCTATGAGACGCACATTGAATGTTTAAAAGCGGCATTTCCTTTGCTGAACACACTCAACATTATTTTATTTATGGTAATTTATGAACTTTCAACATTAATCGTTCAAAAGACGTATTGCTGAAAAGAATCGCTGAGGGGTTTCCAATTCAACAATAAATGATCTGTCTAGCTTTCATAAGTTTGTCTCTTGTCTTTCCAATTGCACTTCCAATAATAACGAAAAGCATAGTGAATTAGACAGGTCAATTTTGATACGCAATTTGCCGTTAAGTGAACTTGACGGAAATAAGGCCTTCCTGATACCGAAAAAGAGGTCGGGAGCCTTTGATCTTTTATTTTGTACGAATTTCAAAAAGAACATAATGTACCTTCCATGTTAATGGCAAGGCTTCCGCTGCGTTTCCGTTACTCGGCCATCATCAAAAGTAAATTATATTTCCTTTTTCACACAAAGGTTGACAGTCGTGTTTATACTTTTCCGCGGCTTGGAGTACTTTATCAAAATCCTTGTTGTTCAAAGAATATGCAATTTCTTCTGTTGCAGACGAATCAAATTATGCACGTTAAATATTTTCGTTCGGAAATCCTCCGAACACATGGCTTCAGTAAATGTCCCTGCGTGAAGTTTTCAGAAGCGCAATATCTATTGCGTGATGAGTTTTTCAAATCAATACAAATTTTTAATTTTCAATTTTATTGAGTTGTCTTCAATCTTTAATTAATGTTTTAATACTTCCTTTGCTGTCAAAAATAAAGTTCTGTAGGCTTTCTCAAGCTTCACGGCATAATAATATAATAACTCAAGGCGACTGGTGTATGACTTTGCAAAAGTATTCTCGCACGACTCTGAACCCGACATACGGCCGGACAACTTTTCTTCAATCTTTTATCTACAAAAAATGTTCAACAGTATGGCTAATTTTATTACCCTAAATGTTTTATTGTGTCTGTAACAATTCCATTATAAAATCATTACATCTGATGAAATATTTAAGCCATAACAATGCAGTATCATTTACCATACCCTATTGAAAGGTTTTGCTTCTTTATAAGAAAAAATCGCATTTATTAAGTATTTTTTATGAGATGAATCGGCGTGATTATTTGAAGCAACAAGTTGATCGTTTCCGCTGAAAAGAAAAGTGTACTTGCTACATAACAAAAAAGAAATTTTATACTTTCACATTTAACGAGACGACATCTTTTTATATTTTCATATTTTTTTTCAAGGCCTCTTCTTGTTCTGTTTCACATTAAAACATCCTGCAGTCGGGAGGGCGGGAACTAGATGAAATGGCCAGATTGAGACGTCACAGCAGAAACATTAAAGCTGTCAGACCCTGTCAGTTCACGAGCACAAGAAACGCCGTTGTTATCGATCGGATGTTTTTATACGAAACGACTCTGATTTGAAAAGAAAAGGTTGTTGCCATGTTTTTTTAAAACATTACGTTTTCGCAATTTTTTGGTATGGAAAACAAGGCAAGGAATGAGAAGTGAAATGATTAAATTAAGTATTGAAAGATGGCGCTGCACTTAACTGTGTTATAGAGAATAAAACAACAAGTAAAAACTGGGACATTTTTTTTAGTATGCTGGGATCAGAAACAGATTGAAAACATTACATTTCACAAGCACTCGGGAGATCAAAGAGTCTTTGCAAAATCTGGCCACTGTCAGGATTTTCCGCCTGAATTCCTGCGGTTCGGTTTACCAATCATTATTGTTATCAATTTGCTGTCCTGAACTCCAGGAGATTCTTTACGCTTTTTAAGGATTTCTGCTTTTTCAGGAGAATATGAAATTTAATCCCGTGCAAACCAGAAAGCTCCTACTTACTGTTTGTGTTGCCCAACTATAACCCAAGATTCATTTGCGTAAATATTTTTTGCTAAATCATTAAACTTTTTCAAAACAAAAGATTTACTTAATTAACAAATATTTTCAACACTTCCGAGAGGAGAGATTGCCATAACAAAACAACACAGTTCACCACTGTTGGTCAATTGTTTTCACTTACTGTGTTTAGGTTTTTTCCACTCTGCAAAAGACCTTGAAGTTCAGGAAGAATGGACCGTAAGACTTGTCTCTTTAACTCGACAAGGCGGTTGTTGCATTTTTCACACATTACTCCTGGCACGAATGTTGTCTTCGAAGGAGTCTTCACTATGCGAGTTCCTGACGCAACTGGCTTCACCGTTGTTGCTCTCATTTCGGCCATCTGTCGGGAAAAGAACGAAATAGTTGTTTAAAACACTGTAATGAAACGTTTTATCAGCACGTAGTTCAATAAAAAAATACAAATAAAACACAGGAGAAACAGAATGATACCTTCAGCGACAACACAGATCACAAACTATCAAAGAAAGACACAGTATCAAAGTTTTCCCCAAAGGCAAATTGATTGAAATCGAGAAGTATTCCTTTCCATTGCGGAGAAATCTTTAGGAGCACAACGTGTGCGCTTGTAAATTCAATTGGTGAACATTTCTTCAAAAAGGATGAGCCCTCTTTTGGGCTGAAAAGCCGGGATTACAACGTTGTTAAAAAGCCTTATGTTCAAAAACCTTCTTATTAAGCAAATACCTATATTTATGGTCGTAAGCTCGTTATGATAACTGAGTGATTTCGGCAATTTGATGACTGATCGGAAACCAAAGGTGTACCTATCAACCCAGATTAAATGTCCACAGCATACGTTTGTCACGATCTTACTGGTCACGCGCGGAAGCTTAAACATTACAGTACTGTTTAAAATTGACAGTTGCTCATTTTTGGCTCATTCAAAGCATTAGTGCTGTACCCTTGGCAGCGAATTTGAAATGTTTATAACAGCAGATAATGTAGAAACGCACTTCCATGTTGCGCGGCAAACATTTTTTGAAAGGTGAAATCCTACTGACGTCATAAGTTCAACCTGTTTAAAAACGTGAATTTGGTGAGGGATGTAATGCTTAATATACTCGTTAACTATGTATGTGTCCTTATTTTTTCTCTTTCAAACACCCAGAAAACGAGGTGAGAATGTGTGAATGAACAAATTACCTTTAACGTTAATCGAAACTTTCGTTTCAAACTTGTACACTGTCACGCGAATATCTACGTTTTTGATTGTGAAAAATTCGGAAAATTTGACCGAAGCTTAGTCTTGTTTGATAGCGCTGCCTCCGATGAATTTCATGATTATTCTTCTTCTTAACTGACAAGGGATATTGCCAAGGGCGGGAGCATTTTTCAATGAAACGTTTGTGAATACGTATCTCGGCTACTTTGTGGTTGTGGTTCTAAAAAGAGACAAGCCGGTAGTTTCCTAAGTCAGTGCAGACAATGAAGCGTATTCATCGCCGTCTCTGCTGCATAAAATCTCTGCTACATCCATTAAGCAATATACATTACTCATTAGGGGTTTAGTGGTTTATTCAAGACTTGATCATAAAACCATGATTAATAATGTATTTGATGAGTGCTTTACAGAATGCAGAGCATATAAAATTCTGATTTCTAATAATGAAATGACAATTGAAGTGCTGATTGGTGACTCGGGTTTCGCAGTTAAGACTGAATGACAAGAATGTCCGGCTCAGAACCATTAATTTTCAATCCCGCTGAACATAATCAGTCATTCTATTCAAAGAATTCGAGATTGCAGAGAGGACTGACAATAAACGAGAAAAAGCATGAACTTCAACAATAGTCTGAGATTTTGAAAGATAAGATTAAAATTCCGTACTTTGAGCTTTTGCACACAGTATCTGCAGAATTTAGGTAAAATTATAATGTATTGTCAAAGTCATTAACTACAGTCGTGGATTTAAAATTTTGAACATAACCCGACATAAGCGAAAGGCACATCTCACATCTTTTTTACGGTTTAATTTCGAAGAAATTGACAGATGGCCACAGCTACAAAAAGTGTAAAATCATTTCTATCTTGACTAAAGAGATTAAACGTTCAAATTAAAATGGTGAAATCGACATTCCCTTTTGTATTTTCTACTACAATAGTTAGTCGGCTGCATGAAAAAAACTAATAAAAATGCGAATTTTCCCGATTTAATTCTATTTTGTTTTGCTACTTTTTTATATACTAGTTAGGAGCCAAAGATATTAATTTGACCAACTTTAGAAAAGCATAAAGGCAGTTAAGCTACAGAAGCCGTAACATTTGAAATATTGCTTTCCAGTCCGTTTGGACTAAATAACAGATGAGCTTCACAACTCAGGAATCGATTAATGAATGTAATGGCAAATGGAGTAGAAAATACTATAATGTTATTATCTGATCATTAAAAGATATCTGATTACAACCATCGAAATTCGTCAAACACGGTAAAAAAGAAACATGAAAAAAACTTCATCAAAATGAAGATCATAAAAAAATTACCGTTGACTTGAAAAACTGGATTCTAACTGACTTCACCTTCAATTTAACCTTATCCTGGAATGAAACCCCACTGAGCCATAAAGAATGTTTCAATTTCTAAACTAGTTCATGTAACCTTTACAAATGATACATGTACAGTGACTTCTGTCATTCATTCTACTTTATTAAACCAGATTATGAAACCTACAAAAGAATGACACAAGATTTATTTTTTTGTCTAAAGAATGTGTCCACTTTTGAACCAGTTCACAAAACGTTAATAGTACCAATAATATTGTGTTATTTATTGTAACTTACTTACTCAGTGAACCAGACGAAGATAAAAACCTATAAAGTAACAATTTTGCCGGTCTTTAGAGTTACATTCAGGAAATGTTGATAGTTTTAAAACCATACTGATATGTTTGTATATCAGATATTTTATATTGCTTCGTATCAGTTTATGAAAAGGTAAAAAATATGTATAAGTATGAGTTCGCCAAAACACCAGAATAGCTTTCAAAAAATAATAATATTAATAATAATAATGTAAAGAACAATTTTATTTATGTTTTGTTATAAGATAATATTTTCCAATAGGCAATGGGCGGAGAAATCAAAATTATCATAAAAGGCACCGTTTACAATATGCCGGGTAAGTTTGAAAAGCATCCGTGTTTTAGTATTGCCTAAGTCTTACTATCTGCAAAGTTCAAAACTAATTTTTAAAACCTTTAATCATTTAAGTCACTTTATACAATAGGCCACCTAAAATAATAATGAATATGCAGTTTGATCATCAAAATTTTCCCAAAATTTAGTGAGGGAGGGCGCTTTTCTTTAACCAAAAGAAAATGGCGATAATCTCTCATGTTCACTCGGGTTAACAAACTCGAAGCAACCGCACGTGGACATAATGGAAAATTTTAAGAAGTGATCTTGACTAAAGCAAGCGTGACAATGTTTCGAAACAATTCAATGGCTCACGCATAAAAGGGACTAGTATGTCGCCATATGCCGCCAGCCGAATTGTTTGTCACTCTGTTTATTGTTTCGCAACAGAAAAAAAATTTCTCGGCTTTTTCGTCATATATTTGATTTTATTTAAAAAAAAATAAAAGAAAAAGTTAATGACCTGGCAAAAATCAGTGCGCGGGCTGATGATAAACCGAGTGAACATAAGAGTAATTATCTCGATTGACTGAAGATATATCAACCGAATATAAATCTCTGTTTGCTGTTTGTAAACTTTGTAATTCACAAGCGCAAATATAATTATGTCTTGTCTTGTGTAAGGTTTTCGTCCACACTACTCCGATATTTGGCCGTAGTCTTTAAAAAATTTCCACTATAGAATCACGTGACTGGTTCAGAAGTCGATGGGTTTGAGTTAAAAAAGGATTCTGACAGAGATATGATTGACTAGCAAAATAAGCGGAATACTTATATGTAATACTGATAGAATTACATTTCTCAATTACCTGCCTAGAGCAATCACAAATAACATTTAGTTAAAAAAGGTATTTCTAGAATTTCGCATCTTTCCCTATCTTGATAAAAAGTTAAATAACTAATTAAAAACAAATTCTCCCCACCCGGTTACTTGCCATAAGATTGACGAATACTCGATTGGTTTCTGTCCTGGCTGATTTTTTGAGCAATCTTTGATGAAAGATAGCAACCCAATGTTGTACTGACCTGCGCGCAGGCCCCAAAATGCTATCCCATTCTGGAAAGACGTCTTTGAATGTTAGAACACTGAAGTCGGGCCCGGGCCGCGGCCAGTTTAACTTTGGTACGACAAATAATGGTTGGTGAAAAGTCAGGAACTGTTAGAACTGGCGGAAGGTTTAGCCGAATACGCACCCTTTTAAATGAAAATATTTTTGCTCTAGATAATTATTTCTCAGCTAATTCTCACATAATAAACCTTTCGGCAAAGACCATATTTAGTATTAACAGGAAAAACATTAAAATTAATAGCAGGTTATCATAAAATGAAAAACATCAAATGCGAGTTTGCCGCGCTATATTTCAAGATGTGTTAGGCATTGTTCGAACGGTCTCGTTAATTACAAAATCACGAGTTTTAAAAACTGGGTAAGAAACAACTCAAATCTATAAGTAAAATTTTGATTCATTACATAGAAAACACAATTAAGATTCACTGAAAATGCAAGAACCTGTTTGTTATTTCAGGCAAAGTGGTTTTCAAGAAAATCCCCAGGGAAATGACCCCGGCCCTTCCTAAAAGCCCCCGAGTCCAGATAGTATTTCCTAATTTGTCATAAATATTCCAGATTCGCTCCTAGTTCTTTTTAAAAAACCACAACTTTAACTTTCAAATATAGTTAAATGAGGTGTAATCTTTTCGGTATAAACCTTTGCTGAGTCTAAATATAACACATACAGCAGGTAGCCCAAGGCTAGTAGTTTGGCTGTAAAGTAGTGACTCCCGCCGAAGCAACCACCGTCAACAGTTTACGGTAATGCAAAACGACAGTAACAATAATAACATGACCAACTTTCATAATGTTAATTATAATGACAATCCTAATCACAATCACAGAAATCCACAGTCACAGTCAGTCATATTCACAACCACAGTCACAGTCACAGCAACGGTCATGGTCACGATCACAGTTACGGTCATGGTCACAGTCTCGATCACGACCATAGCCACGGTCACGGTCACAGTCACAGCCAAGGTCACACTCGCAGTCTAGTCCAGTCACAGTCACGGTCACAGTAACGGTGACGGTCACAGACACAGTCTAAACCAGTCACAGTCACGGTCATGGTCACAGCCACGATCACGGTCGCGGTCATATCCACGGTCACGGTCTAGTCCAGTCACAGTAACAGTCACGGTCACAGTCACAGTCACGGTCATGGTCAAGGTAACAGTTACACTCACAGCCACAGTCACAGCCACAGCCACAACTACAGTCATAAACATGCTTAAGGTAATGATGATAGAAATGAAATAAACGAAAGTGAGAATTGTGATGGAAATAGCGTTGTTGATGATGATGACGATGCATGATCGCACAGATGGACCTCCTCGTGCCTCTCAAAGATTTCTAACGTTGTGGTAAAAGAGGGAAACATTGTAACTACATTTGTCAGTCGAGCGTAGTTTAAACATTATTGTATTATAGACTGTCAATAAGGTATTGTGGTGCCCGGCGTTATCATCCACAAACCTGCTATGGTTTCATATAAAAATCATGCCTTTTGAAGCAGCCCCTTCGATAGCGGCGCCGTTGTCAAGTTCATTGGAGCTTACATAATAAAAAGAATATCACATGGCCTCTTGGAAAAACGAATTGTGATCGTGTTGAAAAAATGCTACTTCACTCGCTCACTTATCTCACTCATTAAATATTTTTCAACCATTACTCAAAGAGTGCTTCTACTACTACTGCTACTACTAATAGTAATAATAATTAATAATAATAATAATAATAATAATAATAATAATAATAATAATAATAATGATGATGATGATGATAATAACGATATGAATGATAACAATAATAATAAGATATCCAACAGGAGATTGTTCCACAAAGCAGGTGTAGCAGTAGTAAAGGCACGTTTTCCAAAGCTTTCAAGACCGTATTTGGGGCAGTAATATCCTCTATTTATCTGTTCCAGTCCAGTAATTTATCATAAGCTAGTTGGAGACTAACTTTATCCGGCAATTTTCCAACGATGTTGGAGAAAATAGAAACGAGAGTAAGGCACTTGACCAACATCTACTTATACTATAAACCTACTTACTTAGCTATTAAACATGCGTTTGAGAAAAGCCGATTTAGTATTAAATAACATTCGGCGCAATGACGGTGATTAAAAGCATTGAACAGAAACTGAAAAGAATAATTAGAAGCACGTATGTAGATTTATATCAGGAAACCTTCACATTTCGAAACTCTGTATGTAAGTTTTAGTAACTCATCAAGTTTGCCAAGAGCGAATTTCAAACACACGTTAGTTTCTTCCTGCAATCAATTTGCGTTCCCGAAAAATGGAAGGCTTACAAACATATTTGGCTTTTAAAATCTTTTGATTGAAATGTAAATAAAAGTTTTAAAAGCTTAATACTAGATTTATGGATTAGTCTTGGCAGACAATAAAGGGATTTTCTTGAACGGAATTGAATTTACATATGTAAACCTCAATGAATTTATAAAATATAAAAATTCGTTAATGCCTGATGAAAAGATATGGATCTGATCTGTCAATGTTTTTATTAATATCATTAATATTACTAATATTATTATTTCTTTTCTTTTATTATTATTATTATTGTCATTATTGTCATCATCATCATCATCGTCATCGTCATCGTCATCGTTATAGTAATCGTCATCGTCATCGTCATCGTCATCGTCATTGTAATAGTAATCGTCATCGTAATCGTCATCATCATTATCATTATTATTGTTATTGTTATTATTATTATTATCAACAGCACCGGCCTGTAGTAGCTAAAACTTTAAAGTTGGACCTTACCACTAAACTTTAAAGCTTGTAGCCAGAATAATAAATATTCAGACGCGATAGTAAGGAGTTTATCGAGTGAAAAATTGTTTTCAATATTGATGCATGTACATATGGCCTACAAAATGGCAGGCGTCCATATCATGGACCTACGTGCGTAATACCGATTTGATGACCTTTATTTAAAAACAGGGTAGCCGGGAATTCATCAACTAGGCTGTTATCCGGAGGGGCCCTTTATTCAATATAAGGATATCCTTAATACAAAGACAACCTTTCAACTGAATATTCTTTACTGGACTGGTCAATCCTGAAAGGTTCTCATTGTGTCATCTCTGAAGGTGATTCGTTTTTTTCCCGAAAGTATAACTATAAGAACAAATATGAGCATCCAAGCAAAGTGAAGCTTTTTAGTAAATCTTAAAACGTTTTTCTTTGCCTACAACCTATAAACAGTTACAGTTTTAATGGGGTATGGCAAAACTTGATAAACCCTTGGTCATATACGACACGTTGTGTATATAATTGTACTTCAACGCTAATCGATTCCAAATTTGGTGAAGAAAGACTTTAAAAGAGATCAAGTTTGACTTTTCGACCTAAAGTTTATTAGTAGAAGACAATTAGCCAACTATCACGAGTCTTTCAATCAGATAGCCAGACTGATAGACTATATTTATCGTGCTCACGTTATCAGTATACACTGAGTGATAGGTAGAGAATTGTTCAAAACGCTTGCGTTCTGACGGAAGTTTTTATCTTCTTCTTTACAAAAACAATTTGAAGTTGACGTACGACATCTGTTTTGATATAGAAACCTGGTGGTATGATTTCTATAAGTCTTATTGTGGTTGGTGAAATGATTGGATCCAAGACGCATAGAAATAGAAGCTACGGCTTATTCCGCAATGTACGTGTCAGAGAAGGAAATAAAAATATGACGAGGAAGCCATAAGAATAACGATGACGATGATAGTGAGAATACAACGATAGTAGTGCGCATCCAAGAGGAGATTTAGTTGAAGACTGTTGAATAACTACCGTTTTCTTGCCTAGTTATATCGTTTGCTTTCGGTTGAGTGACTGTAGCGCTCGGCAGGTAAATGCATTAAAAAGATAAAAGATGAGTTAACATTTAAACTGGTTCTAATACTAAACAATTATACAAAAACACGAGTTAAAAATGTAGGTAGATTCTATAACGTTTACTTCGGTAATGATAATGATTTTAATGGTGGTGATATAATGATGGTGGTGGTAATGATGATAATGATGATGATGAAGACGGTGATAATTTTTGTGGTGGTGTTGGAATCTATGATAAGAATGATGACGACAATGGTAATGGATGATGATGATTACAATGATAACTAAGATGATGATGATGATGAGGATGATAAACAACTTCAAATTAGTATAGCTTTAGCACCAATGCAGAACCGTGAACGATCAATTTATCTTTGCCAACGTTGGATCAGAAGATCGTAATTAGTTGAAAATAATATAAAACTAAATTCTTTGTCTAAAAAGATTTGCAAAAATTGATCTTATGAATAAGAGACGTGGAGACGATGTACATGTCGATGTGCACATCGTCTCCAAGTACATCGTCTTGTACATCGTCTCCATGTCTCTTATTCACGTTGTAAGATCAGTTTTTGCAAGTCCCGGTTTTAGACAAAAAATTTAGTTTTATGATGATGATAGTTATAATGAATCTTGAGATAGTGTTAATGATGGTGATGGATATGATGATTTTGCTTAGGATGATGAACCGATGCTGCAAAGACAATCAACGTCTTTTACACTTGGAAATCCGATGGACTAATATTCTCATCAATTATGTGTCAGTTGTTATTCATGCACAAGTATGAAGTAAACCAAAAATTCCTACAGAGTGTTGAGGTATAAAAAATATATCGTGCATAAAAAAATTGCCCAATCCATCCTCTCCCCCCCCCCCCCTCAAAAATTTCAAAAATGGTCTGTTCCTTACTTAAATTTGAAGTGGTTGCATGATGGAGTGAAAATCGAAATTAACAGTCGTTTCTTTTTATAGAACGAAGATACCAAAGTTTCAAAATCACGCGCAATCAAAACGTATCCAAGATTTTTTCTTTGAAAATGTACAAAGCAATCTTAAAAGCTAAGTACCCACTGAGTTTTCAACTTGTTTGGTTTTCTTTCCTATTGTATCTGTAAACTATTCCGGCTGTTAATGAAAAAATGCAGTGATTTAGAATTTTTAATAAGAAAATCGTGCTAGCAAAACAAAACTGTTTGAATCAAAGCTGATATATTGATAAATCAAACCATCTAATCGCTATTTGTTAGATAGCACAAATATCTACAAAAAATGTACGTTATCATACTGTTTACCTCTATCGTTAGTACATACCAACTATTGCAAACTTTCAGATAGATATCGGTGACTTGAAGTCTTCACAAATTTAGGACAAAAGTATTACGGCGTAACTTGGTCAGTTCTGGTGTTTCTACTAACCCAGTCAGCATGCACACAATTCCCACATTTTATCACGTTTACACAAACACAAGAGACATTCACTCCTGTGCCCAAGGATATCTGCAAGGCGTAAACTGTTGAAACCGTTCATGTTTATCTTTCTTTTTTTGCAACTGAATACAACAAAAAGAAGATATTGGCTTCAATTCGGACCTCTTATAAATCTGTGCGGTGGAAATTACTTTTCCTTACAAGGAGTACATAAAAAACGCTGATGTGTGAGATGATGGCGCCTAGACGGCAACTTATCTTGATATCACAGCTTTTGCACATGCTCTGACTGACTGGCAATTAACCTCTTCTTGTCAAAGAATTAAGTGGTGTGTTTTTTCGTTTCTTCTGATAAGAACTAACACCAATCAAAAGAGCTAGGGCTAAGTTAATACTAAGTGTCCCAATCTATCATTGCGTTTCAAAATACTTATGTTTTCCTCTAATTTATGGTTTACCACCAATACTAGAACAGAAAAAATTTCAAAGGTGGGAGTGGAACATATGGCTTCCGTTGGTGATCATATCGTCATAATCACGTCTGCTAATCGAGTTTCTTTGTTTGCTATTACGGAGTTTAAACAAAGAAGGAAATTACAAAACCTCAGGCTCAAGAATTTCTAGAACATCTTTGTTTTGCTTCAATGGATACTTTTTAATTTTCTAAACAGCTCCATTAGATTTGATCAAAATGAAAAACATTTTAATCTGTTGTAGGGTTCATGGAGGCTGCTTCATCAAATGGGAAATTATGAACAATATATTGTATTGAAAAATAACTTGCTGCTTTAGTTTGGCAGCAAGTGTGATGGAAGCGTTTTTATACAAAACGCGAAGTAATTTTTCTTGTCATACAGCTGGCACGTTAAAGATAAGGTTTCCATAGAAACAAAAAATCTATCAAATTTAGATGACTAGATGAAATGTAATACAAAATGTGGTCTTAAAATATGCCTTCTTCAGCTTTATGAAACCTATGTATAAAATGTACGCCAAGCTGTTTCAAAGAAACAAAGCAAGTTTTTAACTTCAAAATGATTAATGCGTTGGGTACGTACCGGCAGTAAAATGTAGTATCCTTAATTGATTTCGTAAGAGCTTCTTTTGTTCAGAAATAAGGTCGCTACTGACTTATATCAAAAAAGCAATTACAGTAAAGTTTAGACAATATTATTTATATTCTCTTTATAATCTAGAGTTAAAGAAAGACAAAGAAATCTACTATAACAAAAACAAAGACAATGAAACGTGGCTTGGAGACAAAGCTTTTAAAATTCCAGTTCCGGTTAAAGAGATGTCGGAGCAAGATTGTGGATGGTGTTCAAGGTTTTCAAATACAAAAACTTGCATATTATTGGTTTTCTGAGGTTGCAATGTAAAAAGAAGAAATATACAAAAAAATTTCGTCGAACAAAAGAGGAATATTTTTTTGTTAAGGGCAAAAAATGAAACGAATCAACTCCATTCAAACACAGACGTGGTGTGGGTTTATCTGAAACCACGGCTCATTTGCTTACCATTACTCGGGAATTAGACAGAAAGAATCTTTAATGAACTTGAATGAAAAACAGTTGTCTGTCCGCGGACGAAAAACATTTACTGGGAATCCAGTAACAGTTTTGAAGCAATATCTCTCTCTTCCTTTTGAATGTGTAAAGAGCAGTTATCTCTTCTTTTTATACAAACATATGAATCAGCAACCGTAAACCTGAATTGAAAACATCTTTACAGCTCAAAGTGCAAATATAAATATGAAGGTGACAAAGAGCAAGATGGCCATCGGCCATAATTAACAAGCTGTCAACTCATTAAAACACTTTTAACTCGACAAGATTTGTCGTTGGCTGTACGCTAGATACTTTGCGCACTAGGAATAATCGGTTGCCATGATACTATACCTTTGTTTTTGTCCTCTTCAAAGTAAGGAACAGTGAAAAAGCTAGGTTTTAACTCAAAACAGAACAAAGACAGCCCAAGAGTGGTCCCAACTTGAAAATTTATTTATGGTAACTCAGTGATGATAACGACTTCTTTGTCCATTAAGTCTGCATGGGTGCAGCACCGGTATGGATAACTATGCGTATAACTGACCTACCCTCTGACGGTGGTCTTTAGCTACGTGTGCGATGGCCTTTCTTGCACCGATACGTGTTGTTTCTATTTCCGATTGTCAAAACTATCTGTCTGCTCTGCCACTGTTTTCATCATTTACTTAGTCCAAAAACAACATAACAACGTCAGTGTCAAAATTATTGTGAAGATGTTGTTTAAAAGTTTCAAAATAAGGATAGTCTCCTATTCCGTTTCCGATATTCTGAGTGGGCTGTGTCACCAACTGGTTCAAAATAAGGATGGTCTCCTATTCCGTTTCCGATATTCTGAGTGGGCTGTGTCACCAACTGGTACCAACAGGCTTTTTAAAAAGCACCCGAGTTATGATGATAGGAGAGAGACTGGTTTGTTAGCACACAAGTCCAAATCCTCTTGATAGGGCCTATCTATAGGGGTAGCGAATGGTCCCTTAAAAAATGAAAGTCTCGGCAAAATACGGCTAGGTCTCGAAATCTCGTCATATTTTTGCCAATGTCTCGAAGTCTCGTATTTTTTGTTTTTTTCTCCGTCTCGCAGTCCTGGACTTTTTGTATCGTATAGTCTCGGTCTCGGATTATTCATTACTTTCTAAAGTCTTGGGCTCGGATTTTAAAAAGGCCATCTCGGTGTCTCGGACAGTCTCGGATTTACCATTCGCTACCCCTATTCATAAAATCTATAAAATTACAAAATCTATACTATATAGCCACTGCATTGAACAAAACACGAAAACAAACCTAAGAATTTTTGTTTCCAAAAATGACTATGGTCTTCGTTTTGTTTTGATTAAACTAAGAACCAAAAATCCTTTTGAGTTATACGAAAGAGCAACAGCTTCCAAACAAAAGTATTAGGATTGGTATTTGATAGCTGATAACAAAAAAAGGACAAGAACAACTTCAATAGCTTTAAATTTTGAGGCAACAGAAATACATAAATAATCATTTTTTGAAAATACTTTATCTGTTATTGAAGTAATCAAAATTGTCCTTATTAATTAAGGAAACGATAGAATAATGCAACAGTTTGAAAAATGCACATGCTTACAGAGTTTAGGTTACTGCGTGCGTATTCTAGTATTTACCAGCTCATCTCAAATAAAACTGGATTTTTTTAACTCCGATACGCCATAAGAAAATCCAAATTTAAGACTTGGACCCAGGGTTAAATATTTAATCCATGTTCTTGTTTTCAAACTTGCAGAGACTGATTTGAGCTGTAATTTTGGAATTAATTTAGGAGAACTGATACTGCTTGAATTTTGGCTTAATCTAGGGTAATTTGGGCTTAATCCAGAGTTAATCAGTTTTTGAAAACACTCCACTCCGACGAAGGACTAGAGTCCGAAACGAACGTTTTCCTTTATATCAGTTCACGGTGCTAAACTTAAAATACTGATCATCAAGCTGTTTGAATAACCCAGCCCTTGATGGCTACTTCATCTGATTGCCCCTATGACAAAGACAGACAAAATTTTTGACAGAAAATTTTATTACTAATTAAATTTGCCCAAGACTTTCCAGACGTATAATCCGTCTCCTAATATTGAGGAAATATTTGATTTAAAACTCAATGAGCCATTCGGACCATACTTATATATCAACACTATACGCGTGCTACGTGCTTGGATGCATTATCATTAATCCGCTTTGCTACCATTACAGCCCTATCATTCTCGTTATCTTAGGGCCTTGTTACATGGAGTAGGGCCAGCCCCACTAGTAGGGTTAGCCCCCCTAAAAGGGTTGAAACTAGTTCAGTGTTTACATGAGGCGTGTTTAGCAGTAGGGCTGAAAAGCAAGTCGTTCAGCCCTAGGGTTGACCGGACGACCGGAAGCTATGTAATATTAATAAATTTTATAAAAAACTATTGCACAAACATGTTTGCATATGGGGTAATAGAAAGCCAATAAGGCACACACTTAAAGAAGTATTTATTTAAAGAAGTTCTTAGTGGGCTT
>JAOCPT020598689.1:0-10290 GCA_026546935.2 Palythoa grandiflora | reverse complement strand
TCGCAAAGCCTCGCTCGTTCGTTTTGTGAAAACAAACTCGTGCGTAAATGTCGTACGTCACCACTTTCCATGAAGAATTCTATATTTTATTATCTCGACAACGCTGTATAAACACCAACGGCCCACTGTGTTTTCTTTTTGGTTTGTTTTACTTGCGGTGCTTCGGTAATAGTGTGTAGTTGTTTAGTCTGTATTTTTGTAAATCGTCTCTTACAACATACATGAACTTTATTTATCGTCGAATTTTGAGTTAAGCTATGATTCATTTGGTATTTTTCTTTGCTGTCTCGCTGCTGAACAGAGCTACATTTTCTGAGCCTCCCTCTTTCGTCATTGGATTAAAATCCCGAATTTCTTAGTCGAGTTTTGTGGCTATTTTTGGAAATCACTAATGTTTATTTGCTTCCTAGTTGTGGTTTACCGTCACAATAAACCACGGTTATTTGACTAATCACAGCGCGCGTACTTTTATAAAACGCCATAAGTTATCAATACCGTCAGTTACAAGAAACAGACCGCTTAAAAGTAAGAAATTTAGACACTAAAATTTTTCAAGAACGTGTACAAAATTTCATTCTTAAGTTGAATTCGTATAAATAGGTATTGAAAGTTCAGTTCACGAGAATATCGTGAAATATTTTGTTTATGATACATTCATCAAAGGTTAAATATCTTCATACCTGTTAACATAGGTTATGCAAAAATTAAATCCAGATTTTCAAATTCTTGTTTGTATTTTCAGTAGTTGCTCTTAGAGATTTTTCATTTCGTTTTTCATATACAAAGTTGATTGTCTTCCTTCTTTGATTTTACTTTTTTTTCTCTTATTCGTAAGAGCGTAGTTACCATAGCAACTTAATTTTGGGACTCTAAAGAGTGTCATTAACGATAAAATGGTACACCTCTTACCCAATCAGAATCGAAATAATTTCCCTAGATTATAAATACGGAAACAGTCCTAAAATTGCTATCCTCTTTTCGAACTTATTCGTGTTTTTACATGTTTATGTAATGACAAGGAGAAAGTTATCGAATGATAAACAGATTACAGAAAGAAACGAATATACATTTGTTAGACTTCGATCGTAGTTAAGGACTTCCTAACTAACCAAACACAGATGCATTGTGGGGAAACATTTAGTTTACAGAAAGATAATGGATAGGCAATTTTTAGACTTCAATCACAGATTGTCAGTCTAAGAACTTCGTAATTTACTAGTACAGATGCATTGTGGGGAGATAATTAATTTGCAGAAAGATAATGAATAGACAGTTTTTCAACTTCAGTCAAAGGTTGTTAATCTAAGGACTTCCTAATTAACAAAGAACAAATGCATTGTGGGGAGATAATTAGTTTACAGAAATATAATAAATAGACATTTTTTAGACCTCGATCAGTAGCATAGTAAAGTTGACTAGTTGGAAACAAGATGACTTTCTTTTTTATACTTTTTTTGTTCTCTTTTTCCCTTTTGAAATATACCGTTGACCCTGCACACCAAAAGACTATCGAGGCACCTTCCGACATCGATCGAAGGACTTCCTAATTAATCAAGCACAGATGCGCTGGGGGGGGGGGGGGGGGGAAGGAGATAAACAGTTTACAGTAGGATAAAGGATGGACATTTTTTAGACTTTGATCATGCACAGGTTATCAATCTAAGAACTTCCCAACTATCTAAGCACAGATGCCCTGTGGGGAGACAAATAATTTGCAAGACAATAACAAATAGGCACCTTCAAGATCTCGATCGAAGGACTTCGTAATTAATCAAGCACAGATGCGTGGTGGGGAGATAAACAGTTTATAGAAGGATAAGGAATAGTCATTTTTTAAAATTTGATCACAGGTTGTCAATCTTTGAACTTCGTAATTAAACAAGCGCAGATGCGGGAGATAAACAGTTTACAGAAGGATAAGGAATAGGCATTTTTTAAACTTTGATCACAGGTTGTGATCGAAGGATCTCGATCGAAGGACTTCGCAATTAACCAAGCACAAATGCGTGGTGGGGAGATAAACAGTTTACAGAAGGATAAGGAATAGCCATTTTTTAAACTTTGATCACAGGTTGTCAATCTTTGAACTTCGTAATTAAGCAAGCACAGATGCGTGGTGGGGAAATAAACTGTTTATAGAAGAATAAGGAATAGGCATTTTTAAGACCTCAATCAAAGGACTTCCTAAATAACAAAGCACAGATGCGTTATTGAGAGATAAGTAGTTTTGAGAAAGATAAGGAATGGGCATTTTGAAGACCTCGATTACAGGTTGTCGATTTAAGGACTTCTTAACTAACCACAGATGCGTTAGTGGGAGATAGATAGTTTACAGAAACATAAGGAATGGGCGTATTTTAGAGCATTGTAAAGACCTTTTAACTAACCAAGCACAATTGGCTGTGGAGAGACAAACAGTTTAAAGAAAGATAACGAATAGGCATTTTTTAAGATCCCCATTTAACTGACCAAACTTAGATACATTATTCGGAGATAAATGTTAAAAGAAAGAAAAGGAAAAGGCATGTTTTAAAACCTCGATAACAGGTTATAGAGCTAAGGGATTTTTTAGCTAACCAAACTCAGATACATTGTGTGGAGATAAACAGTTTAAAGAAAGACAACCAGGTCCAGATGCATTGTGGGGAGATTTTATAGGTTACAGCAAGGTTAAGGATATGCATTTTTAAAACGTCGATCATAGTAAATCACGACGCTAACCGGGCGCAGATGCATTTTGGGTAGCAATAGGAATTTTACAGTAGCCATTCAGTTTCAATGTTTGCCGGTTTTTTTTTTCAACAGAGCACAAGACTGTGGCCAGTGTACGTTTCAAGAATCGCTGAAACGCGAAACCAAACGGAAGGAATCTAGAGCTACACAACTTCCTGTCCACCGAGGACTGCTCACTCGTACTATCCCAGCTCCATGTTGTAGCGTACTGGATGTTTTGAGTGGCGAGTATAAGAACCTGACCTTTGCAGGCTCAGGAAAACCAACAGCTCTTCTGTTTTGGACCAAATGGTATGAATGTTGTCAATTATCTATATAAAATGACTTTTTTCAATTTTTAAGGGCTACTTGAGTTCTTTAATCTATAGGCTGAGGCTCCTCAAATTTCAAGATGTAATTTTTCTAAACAATGTAATATTTATGTAATATTTTTATGAAGATAAAGTACCATCAGCCTTCAAAGACTTTTATATATATCTGTAAACAAAATACATGAATACAACACAAGACTTGCTATTAAAAAATCATATTATCTGCGCAAAATAAGAACCAAAATCGTCATCACTACCACCATCTCAGTCATCATCATTTCCTATCATCAATCATAAAAACCATCACCCATCACCATCATTATCGTTATCATTGTCATCATTCTCTTCCTCATCATCATCACCTCTATCATTTTCAACTTCACCATCACCGTCGTTTATCATCATGATCACAATAATCATCTCAGATGCAATTTCTATGGCTTTTGCAACTAGCACGAGACGTCTTAGCGATAAATGTAGTACTGTTGTCAGTTATATTAGGTAAAATGACCTGTTAACCCAAAAGAAGTCAACAGAAGATGGTCAGTAAAAAGTCTGATTGAATTTTGCTTTGTGTTACTGAATATTACTAAACGTTTTTTTCCAGGTGTGCTTCTTCAATGAAAATTATGAAGTTCTTCACTCAGATGGCTGAAAATTTTTCGAATGAGGTAATATATAAATTAATATATTAGCAACTGTGGTCTTTCTTTGAAGCTTTCTGATAATAATATAAATAATAAACATCTTTATTGATATAAACTCAGCAAACGTGACTTTTTACATAATGATTAAAATTATCAATACTTACACTACAACAATAAGGTAAAAAAATGAATAATTGTTATTTTGGTGTTCGCATTTTCGGCATAAGCTTCTTGTGTCATTATTATATTATGTCGTTTATGTCATTATGTTGCAAGTGTGAACAAGGCTTAAGTCGTTTGACGTATTTGAATGTTTTAAATGTTAAATTTACAAAAAAAAATTTGTTACACTCCATCTGCAAATAGCTTAAGTTCTAATCTAGACAGATGGAGTATCTAATAAATTACATAATAAATACTAAAAAAATACTTCTCTACATAATTAATATAACTGAGAAAAGAATGTAATTCTGAATAATTAACTTACAATTGTTAAATTTTTCTTAATCATAGTATTGAAGAATCAACCATGGAACATCAACTACACGCTTGTATTTGTAAGAACAACTTTATAAGAACAATGAGGCTCAAATTTGCCAAAACTTTAGAACAATTTAAGAACAAGCTCAGGCTGAGGCTTGATAACTTGGAAAGTTTTTGTTGTAGAAAATTGACTAAAACTTAGCGATACAGCATAAAACATAAAAAGATTCACTGTAAAGACTAGTACTGCTCAACAAACAATGAAAGTATTTCGCGCAAGCCGTTTCATTTTCCAACACCTTCTTTTGTTTTAATTTGTATTTTCTTCAATAGAAACCGCTCGCAGAAATAAGAACAAATTACAAACAAATAGAGGGTTGAAATCGCCAAAAAATTAAGAACAATAAGCCTCTGCAAAATTCACTGGTTCTTATAAAAAAGCGTTTATTATAATGTACCTCTACCCAATTTTTTATTGATGACTGTAATTTAAACAGAACAATACCCATCGATTGGAAACACGAATTAACATTCTTGTGTTGAAAAGTAATTAGTCAATTGCCTTATGAACATTTTGACACTCGTTGTCAATTCTTTAAGTTAGGGCACATGCAGTACAGCACAGTGGAAACGATGTTAGTACAAAAGTATCAATTCAGTGCAAACCCCATTTTTTCGTACGATTTCGTACCACACAATCATAAAACATTTGACTGCTAGAAACCGTATTGTAGTATTGAAGAAAAAAATCGGAAAACGTACAGAAAAACATGTACCGTTTTACTGATAAGTAATGGATTTCGGAGATTAACAACAAATAAGATACTTCTTAAATGTATATTATTTTCCTTAAATGCTAAAATACCATTGAAATACGGCGAGATTTACTTGGCTGAGAGTGTGGTAATTTTTTCATTACGTTTGCTAGAGTATTGTTTGAGATAGAGACAACAAAAATGGACGCACTTGCATTGCAGTTCGAATATAGGTTTTCTAAGTCGAACTGAAACTGTGTCTGTTCTTTTGTCAATTAACCTTACCAGCTAACGGTTTACCTTTTTTTGACACTGGACTTTAAACCCTGCTCGATGCGAAAAAAGTTACCCAAAGTTGAATTATTAATACTTTAACAGAAAGTGCACCTCTTGTTGTTGGAAAAGGCTTTTAATTTGTCCTGCCCACAAAGTTAAGGATTTTAAGATCCAATCAGCGTGGAGCCGACAAAATAAGGTGCAAAAATTTGTTTTGTCCATCTCAGTTGCATAGAAACGTAAATAACAGAAAACGTTTTTCGCAATGAGCACAAGTAATAATTTCCCATCCAATCAGCATGGAACCGACAGAAGCAAGGTGGAAAACTGGTCTTGCCCATCTGATTTCTTCCCATTAACCAACATAATCTTAAATACCAGAAAATGCTTACCGCAAAAAATCTACTGACTTAAAAAGAAAACACTTTCTTGTCCCAAATCAAATAGAGCCCCAGTTATGGAATCGGGGAGCCGTACTGTTTCTATTTCCGTGGGAGAAACTCTTGCTATCTGTTCATCATTCATTTCGCTATTTACAAAAAAATACAGTGCGGAAGCAAGTTTTGCAATTACAATGCCATGGAGTTGTCCTTAGAAACAAAATTGCTGTTGTTTATAACTCTTTCTAATCCCCAAAGAACAAAAGTACGAGAGATAGAGTTAAAGAGGGAGAACGACCATAAGGACTATGCAATTTCAGTAACACGAGTACGAATGATTAATGGTACCCGAAGTTTCAATCATACGAATAACATGGACGTAAATAAATTTGGTTTGCCTCAGGATTAAGTACTCTAAGCAGTTTCTTTCTACACCACATTTGAATTTGTTGAATTATAGTTTTAACATAAATAAGTGTATAGTTGAACAAGAATAATGTTCTCAAAAATCTTCGGTTCATCGGAACGTGGTAGAGGTCCAAAAGTATTTGCCAGCTTGAGATATTGCCATCATCTCTATTTACAATCAAGAAAAACACTTCCCTTTTCAACTTTAAGCTCATAACAGAACTCTAAATTATTTTAAAGCGATTATGTAACAAGTATCTTTTGTAAAATTGGCAAACATTATCTAACTGACTGGCCTTAAAAATGGCCGAATTGCCGTCGATTTGATCAACTAACAGTGTGTGGACGAAGAAATACCTACAATTCCATTTTTTCATTAACATGATCCTTCAATGCACTGAAAATCGGGATTAGTCACAACTTACGTTTACTTTTTTCTGAAGGTATAGTACGCTTGTCCCTTTTCACGTCCATCGGCCGTATTATCACACATTTTATCTATTTCTTCGTCATTTAACCCACCCAGTGCTATATATTCAATTATTTTTAACACAGCTTAAGAATTACCTTTTTTGAAAGACTTTGAACTGCGCTTGATTCGGAAGATAGTCGCCTAAATTTTTGAGTAAAGATTTCAAAAGTGACTTACTCCTTATTAAAATAGGTCAGTCGTCTTATTACTGCGTGAACATGTCTGTTATATTGGTTAATGGGAGAAATTAGTTAAAACACAATAACAATTGTATTGCGAGAACGCAAAAATTGTTTTCCAATCCAAATAAGGAGCCGAAATGGGCAGGCGCGTTGGTGACAATGGTTTTTGCCGCCCAACCCAGCATCGTAGAGCTTCTTTAACTGACAGAAAAGTGAAGTCAATCCTACGTACAAATTATTATTCTTATTTGTTGTCATAAGTCAAAATGCAATAAATTCTACGAAGAATCTACTTCTTTGTAAGTTTCAATGTGTTTTCTTGGTAACTCTAACTTTCTAAAAGAAACTATATTGTCTGCTTTCAATTTCTCATCTAGATCTTAAAATTTTGAGGAGTGGCCCTGTTGTTTGGATCGATGTTTGTCTCATACAAACACAAAACACTATTTTTCGATTCAAATAACGAGCGGTAATAAGAACGCCTTTTTTTATCAGCCCGCTTAATTTTGCTGCCGAACCCAGGAACAATGCAATGTTAACAATGTTACGTTAACTGAATCGTCAATTATAAAAAAAAATATTTTCTTATCTTACAATCCGAGAAATATTTCCCTTTTCAACTTTAACTTGATAACATAGCTCTAAATCAATTATTATGTAAGATTAGTCCTTTTAAAAATTGGCAGAAGTACTATCCTACTGATGGGCCTTAAAAGTGGCCCAATTACTGTCAACTTGATCAACTAACAATGCCGAACAAAGCAATATCTACAACTCCATTTTTTCATTAATGTGCGTGTTAAGGCTGTAAACAGAAAATGATCCTTCAATACACTGAAATTACAACCTGAATCAGGATTGCCTCGATATAAGATTACTTTTTTCTGAAGGTATAGCAGGCTTGATCCCTTTCACTGACATCGACCGTATTTACAAATATTTTATCTATTCCTTCGTCATTTGACCCACCCAGCGATATAGATTCTAATATTTTATTTTAATACAGCCTAAGATTTACCTTTTTTTGAAAACCCACTGGCCCTGAATTTGAACTGCGCTTGATTCAGAAGATAGTCGCCTGAATGAAGTTAGAATTAGTTGAGAGTAAGAGATTTCAAAAGGTATTTCCTCAACATTGACGAGGTCAGTAATCTTATTACTGCGTCAAAGTTCTCGTTGATATTGGTACTTAATGAGAGGCAATTAGTTAAAACGCAATAATAATTCTGTTGGGGGAACACAAAAACTGCTTTTCGATCCAAATAAGGGGCAGAAATGGGCAGGCACGTTGGTAACAATAGCTTTTGCTGTTGTAAGCCTTCTTTAACTGACAGAAAAGTGAAGTCAAATGTCATGTGCAAATTATTATTTTTATTTGTTGTCCTATGTCAAATATATTAAATTTTACAAATTCTTTGTAAGTTTTAAGGTGGTTTCTTGGTATCTTTAATTTCCCAAAAGAAATAGTGTCAGCTTTCAATTTCCCATCATCATTTTGAGGAGCGGCCATATTATTTGGATCGATGTTTGTTACATGCAAACGCAAAACACAACTTAATTGTTGATCCAACTAACGATCCGAAATGTTAGCGAGTTGGTACACCAACCCGTTTTTGCTACCCAAACCAGTATTGTTGCATTTCTTCACCCGACAAAAAAATATTGTCAAATGTTACGTTCGAATTGTCGAATTTAAAGAAAAATTATTTTGTTGTCTTAAGCCGGTCAAAATAAACTGAATTGTGCGAAGAATCTACTTTCTTCAGTTCTTTATCATATGTTCTGCATGGTATAGTGTCTACTTTCAATTTCAAATTCAGACCTTGGACACAGAATCAGACGTTGAGATTATTGCAAAAAAATGTAGTGATCGAAAAGTAGTAGGGCGTGCTTATATAATGAACAATAGAATTGGCGGCAGGAAACTTCTGGAAGTCAGTTCTTCCAAATATATACGCAGAGCACGTAACTTAAACGGTCGTAGATACTCGCATGTCACTGCCAAATCTTTAAGACCTTTCGAACTGACTACCAGAAGTTTCTTACCTCCTATAGTTCTATTTTAAGTAAAAGGGAGATATCCGCTGCTTTCCAGATAGAAAAGGCGCGACCTGAAAGTAGAGAGGGGTTGAAGATCTTATTAACAGGGTCGGCGAGCTCGCATGCGAATTTCTTCAGTTACACGGGGTGGTATTTTGTCAGATCCTATAGCCTTCAAGGGCTTAAAGGCGAGTAGTTTTTTTGCATACCTGATGGTATGTAGTAAAGGGACTTGCTAAGCGACTAATAAAAATGCCGGTTGCAGGGTTATTTATGTAACAACTACCATAGGATCTGTGATGGTCGGAGAAACTCTTGCTGTCTATTCATCATGTTTACTTCGAAATATATAAAAAAATTTAGTACGAAAGAGAGATAGAGAAAGCACAATATATATGATTTTTTTCATCCAAATACGAATAAAATGTGCAAGATTTGGTAATGGTCTTTTGGGTTTAGATGACAGCAAAACAGTTTCAAATGCAACGAAAAACACAAGTTCAATTCAAGGACAAGTCTTCATTGATTGTAAGAATTTGGTCATAATTTCTAGGTATCTTCTGGGAGATATACAGTTAATTCCAGATTAGAAATATTAGGAGGGAGTAGCTCTGATCTTAAACGAGTTACATGCAGATTAACAATATGCACCATTAGAATTAGATTGCAATTTCCGTAACGAGAATAAATGATTAAAGGTCCTTAAGTTTCATCCATACAAATATCATGGACAAAACAAGTTTTCCTTGCCTCAGGAATAAGTACTGTAAGCAATTTTTTTCTTCACTAGATCTGAATTTGTTGAAATATGGTTTTTAGATAGATTTGAGTACAACTGAACAAGAATTTTCTCGAAAATCTTTAATCCGATCGAATGGCTGTAGAGGTTTAAAGTATCTATACCAACTTTAGATATTGCTATGTTTCTCTTACAATCAGGAGAAATACTCCCCTTTTCAACTTTAACTTGATAACATAGCTCTAAATTGATTTAAAACGATTATATAAGAAATGTTCTTTGGAAGTATGGCTGAGATGCTATCCTACTGATTGGCCTTAAAAATATCCTAATTGCCGTCGAAATGCTCAACTAACGGTGCAAGACGAAGCAACACCTACAACTCCATTTTTTTAACAATGTTCACGTTACGGCCGTATACAAAAAATGATTTCTCAATACACTGAAAACATAACCTGAATCAGGAATACCCTCTCCTTAGGTTTCCATATTTCTGAAGGTAAAGTTAGCTTGATCCTTCACATGTACTGATATCGACTGTATTTACAGACATTTTATCTATCCCTTCGTCATTTAATATAATCAATTATTTTTAACATAGCTTAAGAGTTACCATATTTTGAAAATCCAAAGGCCCTGACTTTGAAGTGCGATTAATTTGGAAGTTAAATATGTTTCAGAGAAAGGATTTCAAAAATGAATACCTCATAATTAAGATAGTTCAGTAGTCTTATTACTGCATGAAAGTTTTCGTTATATAAGAACTTCATAAGAAGCAATTAGTTGAAACGCTAGGATGCAAAAACTACTTTTCGACCATAATAAGGAGCCGTAATGAACAGGTGCACGTTAACAATGCTTTTT
>JAOCPT020598641.1:0-10291 GCA_026546935.2 Palythoa grandiflora | reverse complement strand
CCCCCCCCCCGCCCCCCCCCCCCCCCCGCCCCCGCCCCCCCCCCGCGGGCATGGTCTTTAAACAGTTGGGGGGGGCGGGAAAAAGAATGTTAATCCCCAAACCAGTCTTCTATTGGGCCCTGGTTGACAAGTGGAAAGTCAAAATTCGTTGACTGAAATGAGATATTCCTTGTTAGCGACTTTCAGACTGCAAATTGCACACACTGTTAGTACAGTTGTTCTGAGGGTAAAACTTAGCTTGCATTTACAAAAGTATTGTTATTGAATTCATCTAATACTATCAGATTCTGTTCCAAAAGTTTTTTTTTGTATCTGACAATCCCTCAGATTGATGCAGTTCTGTCAAACAGCCAGTGTAGTTTGTTAGAATCACAACCAACTTGTACAGTGAGACCCCTTGGTACAACACCAATGTCAAGTCAGTACTGCACGCCCAGGTCTCTGAGTGAGTTTATGTGTCCTATGGTGCTCACATGTGACTCAAACTCCTCAGCTGAAGCGATACAATCTCGATTATTTACTTCTGAGAGTAAGTAGAATATTTACCATAATTTCTGAAAGATTAACTGTGGGTTATCTGATAATTAGAACCTATATCAGAGCAGGTGCAGGTGATCTGTTAAATTGTTAAGTCAGCCTGTCAACTATGCGACTTTTCATACAAAATGTTCTATGAAATTAAAAGGCAGCGTTTAAGCTTTGTCGCGTTTATTGCACTAGGAATTCGATTTCAAGATTTGAACCTCTGGACTTTTGAATGGAGAGTTTTATTTTGACATTTATGCATGACGTATATCTTTAGTTTGGAATATTTTCAAAAATAAAATTGTTATAAATTACTGATGCCATAAATGGAATTATTGTATTGTTACAAGGGATGTTACAGCGTAGTTTACCGTTGAATACAGAAATTTATTCATAGTATAGCAGGCGACATACCTCTCTACAGAAAGTATATTTAGTACTAGTTCATTGTGGCAACATACAAACTACAGAACACACGATCTAATTAGATCTAATTAGATCTACTCAGAACTTTTAGAAATTATTGTTAAGAATCAATTCATATATCGCTTGGTTTCTGAATAGCGTTTCAAATTTTTCGTCAAGGATTGTTTCGTTTGTTTGTAAGAAGATAGCCCTGGCTACAGATTGTCTTTTTCGTCTGGTTCCCAATATTTTCCGGACAATTATTAAGATTGGCTCAAAATGTGACAAATTGACAAGTTTCATGTTTAGGAAGAGCTTCGTTGTCGTAAAAGGTAATCTCCGATTTGTCCCAGTAAGATTCGATATTGATTAAATATCCGTTGCAAATGACCTCGCGTAAAAGTTCAAACCCACCAAATACATGCGCACCAGAAGACCATACACAGACAGCAGTGGTGGAAAATCTCTGCGCGTTTAGTTTTAACTTCCATTTCATCATTTCCATCCCTTGGCGAATCCATTTTCCTCTCAATTAGTACTGAACAAGTAAATCTTGTTTAAGAAAAACAGTTTTTTTTCTTGTTCTACGCTCTTTCACCCACAACGTACACAGATCACTGAGAGAAAAAATTTTCTTATACCGTCTACAAACTTTTGATAGTATAATTCAGTTGATACGTTGTTTACAGCAAAAAAAATTGCAAATTGTTATGACAAAATTCTGGCTCAACACCAAAAAATGTGACAGTATGAGATACAGAGACAATGCGTCTAAAATATTTCCAGTGTTGTATATCAAACTTTGTATCTGTACAAAAGATAGTTTGTGTGTGTATTAATGTAGATCCTGTCTTTTCAATATTTCACCTCGTCTGAGAGCTGAGGCACCGAGTAAATAATTTAGAGAACTAGGTGAAAGTAAAAATGTAAATTGTTAGACGCTGGTTTAAAGAGTGTCACTTTATTTTCAATAGACGCAGCAGGTAAGTTAAACTTTGAAAAATTTCTTGCATTTTTTTATAGTTCAGTCCATCCCCACTTACATTTACGTTTACAGTCGTCCGACCGACCCAAAATTTTTGAAATTTGTGAAAGTGGAAACAGTTGTAAATGTATATAAATAACATGCTGATACTAGTTGATTTTATGGTCCAAATAAGTCATAATTTTTCTACGCAGCATGTGCAAGTGAATACAATTCATAACTGAACAATATAATACATATAATATCAATTTTTATTATATAAAGAAGAGTGTCTTATAAGGTTTTCTACCACTTAGAAATGTATCTAAACACACGTAAAAATACGATAATTTTACGTGTGTAAATATAAATTTTCACCCAATCAGTGACCTTGATTTTCCGAAAATTTTCAAAACACGCGAAATTACTTAAAAAACAATTTTAAAGTACTTCCGAAAATTTCCGAACACTTCCGAGGATTTCTGAAAATTTCCGAAGATTTCCGAAAGTTTTCCGAAGATTTTCAAAAATCCATGAATGCATAAGAAAAGGTTTTTATACATTTCCGAAGCTTTTCGTAGATTTCCGAAAACTGTTGGATAGTTCCGATGATTTCCGATGATTTTCCGTAAACGTAACAATTTGAACACTCGAAACTAAATTCCATATTTCCGCGCGCCTATGTATTATTCTCTATATACCGTAATTACTCGAACAAGCACCGATCCCGAATAAGCGCCACACCTCTATGGCCGATGCGGCGCTTATTTCAAAATAGCAAATCACTAAAACTGACCGAAAGCAAAGGTGAAAAAAAAAAACGAAGCGATACGTTTTAATTTGACTGTGGGAATTTATTACAATTAATGTTTGACAATATTTTCATTTCAAGATGCGATGATGATTTAAGTCTTCTTTTAAACTCTAGTTTGGTCAATACACTACTTCAAGGCCTCGGTTCCAGGTTGTGGACTGGGTACCAAACTCGAAGTGAAAGCAAAAGTTTCATGCGATTCGCACATTAAAACTTTGATTGTATTGTCTTATTTCTTCGATATTTGCTGATTGTTTGCGAATCGAACGAGAACTGTTTGTCGTTGTGAGACTTGTGACTTCGCAAAATGATCTTTCACTCCGAGTGTGGCGCCCAGTCTCCAACATGGAACCGAAACCGCGGTTCGTTGAAGTAGTGTATTGATGTTGTGCTACTTCAGTGACGTTACAAAGTGCAAATTTGCACAATAAATGTTTATTGAGAGAAAAAAGCTGTCACTGCGTGTTCTCTTCAAACACTCGTTTTTCAAATAAGCGCTTCCCCCGAATAAGCGAACCAAAATATCCGAAAATAATATAATTAAATAAGCGTTGCAGAGCGCGCTCATTCGGGTAAATACGGTATTCAATTTAAAGTTCCGGTACTTAACCTGAAAGTTGTTTTTAAATACAACCCTTATTGACAGATCATTAAAACAGTAATTTTGGGAGGGAGGATGGGGAATTTTCATATTGATTTGAGTACTTTTTGCCTTCTCCTATTTATCGACTTTTTCACCTCTGCATGAAAGGCGGCGACTTTATGTTTCTTTTGTCTACATTCAAATTAGCCTACCAAGTCTCGTTCTTGAGTGAAACTTTCAAAAGAATATGTTAACCAAAAATGAAGCTTGGTAGGCTAATTTGAATAAAGACAAAGAATATCAAATCGCCGCCATTTATGAATAAGGTCTACAGTTCGTGCAATTCGTATTCGCCGAATTTGCACCAAAATTTGCCTCATGTAACAATAGCTTTAGTCTTTTAAAAGACGTATTTAAGACCATGCGAAGAAAATTTCAACACTCAGGAAAGGCGTAGAACTTCTTTTTTCGATACTGCCGCCCTATCCTTATTAATATTTGTTTACCTGTCACTAAAATATATTTATGTAAGCGTATTTTAATACGCCTCCGGTTGTTTGTGCAAATGAAAAAACGACGAATGTATAATTATTCAATACTAATTTAGTAATAAGCAATTTAAAAGAAATTGAGACCGAAATCCTGAAAATATTTAAAAAAAAGCATTTTGCCTCAGCTACAACATTATTAAAACGTTCTTTTATAAAAACAGTGTTGATAGTCATTTCCTGACAATAGTGTTTTAATTTGGCTTCACTATCGGGAGAGCAGAAGTCAAAGCTTGGGCATAGGCAGTTTCTCAAGTGATCTTTAGAAGCTTAGCTTCAAAACATGCACCTCTAGGACTCTGTCCCTAAGTCTGAAATCTTACCGTTGGAATTTTTTAAATAGTGAAGATTTGATGAAAACTGCTAAATCAGTACACTTAGTCTTTTAAAGACCTGTCATGCAGAGAACATAACGACATGACGTAGAAAGGCGTAGAACTTTCGATACTGCCGCCCTAATCTTATTTAAAATATTTGTTTTACTTCCTGTCTGTCACTATTAAAATATGCAAAGCGTATTTTAAAACGTTTCCGGTGTTTGTGCAAATTAAAAAAACAAAATGCAAATAAAGATCCCATACTTATTACCAATATAATAAGAATTTGAAACTGAGGACCTATTTAAAATAAAAGATGACTTAAAAGCTTTCTACCTCAGCCGCAAAAACAATGCAGATTTCAATAGTCCCTTTCACGGTATTTTTCAAAATTTTATCAAGACCAATAAACAAAACTTTATCACTACTGGTTGAAAGAATGTTTAAGAATTAGTGTATCTGCCGAGTTTGGGAGTAATATGTGATAAGATGACGAAGATATAGCCATGCGAGATCGCTATTTTATTAAAGAGAGATGCATGTTGAGGGCAAGGTTCATGGCCCCCAACACACCGCAAATCTAGAGTTCAGACCATTAACAGGAAAAGGCTCTCCTCACGGAAACACATTAATCTCCGTAATCTACGTTAAATGAAAATAGTCACCACCTTGTTTTTTCGCCTAAATTAAAGTCTTAACGGAACATTAAAACGAGCTGAAAAGATAAACCTCAAATGCGTGATTACAACTACTGTGACACTGTATTATTTGAAAAATTGCAATCTTCTCGAATTAATTATCAGAACTATAAGAAGCTGGTAATGTTCTGTACTGGTAACTTGCACGATCTCCCAAATATCATAGAACGACCACTTTGAACAAAATATTGACTTATTTGAACCAAAGCGTCAGAGCGCTATAGTTACGCGTTCAAGAATTTAAGCCGAAAACTAACGATTTTGCCTTTGATATCTCAATATGAAAATATCATCTCCAGTCAAGAATATTGCAACTCCGGCAAAGTTCACCTCGTCCCCTTGCCGCTAGTATGAAATGATTGTCTCTTTTGGTTTTGCGGGCCGAGTGACAGCCATTTAATCAGAGCGATTTTGCGAATATATTGACCAAATGCATTGGTCACGTGATACTGGGTAATTCAGCCATTTCGGCGGCATGGAGTTCCACCAATATTTATTTCATACTTTTTTGTAAGTGTCCAGCCACCCAAACCTGCTGGCAAACTTTCGCGCTCGTTGGGTTCTTTAATAGTCAAACCGTGCCTAAAATGCTTCAGTAGGTGCTGGAATCCACAACAGAACGGCTAGGAAAAAAAGATTCACTCACGGCCCGCGCCACGTCTCGCTTCATCAACTTTTCAAGCCGTTGGTGACAGCTTGCAAAACAAATGTGATGACGTAAGGCCAGAACAGACGGATGCGCGTGCATTTTAAGTCGATTTTCTCGTAATTCTTGCTCGTTTTCTGCCCCATCCAAAGCTCTTAATGAATCAAACAAGAAAAATTGGGAAAAATCAAGAATTTTTTTTATTTTTTGCCTAAATAAGCACTTAAGAGCCATTTTGCACCAAAATATTCAATAAAACTCTATCGTTACATTTGTTATTAAGAGGTTAAGATATGGCTGTATTAGAATTTAGACCGGTTTCCTGTTAATGTGCTTCAAATGTCTGTAAAATTTCGTTATTTTACGGAGCTATATATTTGCAAGTTTTTCGCCTATCGCCATCAAAAATGGTAAATTTTGTAATTTTTGGGAGCTCTTTCCACTGACATAAATGGATTTTCGCTATTTTGTATTTATCAAAAGTTACGTACGCGTTACATTAACCGTGAAAGGGTCAATTTGGGTTCACTATCGAACAGAAATCAAAGCTTGGGAAAGCTTGTCATGTGGTTTTCGGATCAGCTTCAAAACGTGCACCTCTTTACGCGAAGTTTCAGAGACGGATATTGGTTTCAATATGACTTAAAACAATGCTATGTGGCAATACTGTTGTAAAATTTCCATTTTTAAACGCTTTATGACAGGAAGTATTTAAAAAATCAGTTTCATTTTTTCGCACCAATTTTTTTCGTTATTCAGAAATGTTGTTTTTGTAATTCAATTCTATAAAATTAGTTGTCTTACCTTGTCTTTGCAAGCCCCCAAACGTGACGATAAGAGTCCCATTGTTTGAAAATATAAAGTATAAAATTAAATATTCTACACGGTTCAATGCTGCTTTATCGCTCAACACAAGTCACGAATTGTCATCCAGCCGAAGCTAGAACTCGTATTTTATACCGTCATAGTTGTATATTTGAAACTCTGTAAAATAGACTTTTCTTAAAATAGCCATGATAACTCTTTTTGTTTGCTTAACTAGCAAAACATATTTCAGGAATATTACAAGTTTTATTTTGTTTTTATTGATTCATTTTCTGTAATATATTGCGGGTAAGTCCCTAACTTGCCCTGAAGCGACTCCTGAAAATATAAAAATTCAGTGTGCATACAATTTGTACCAAATCACAAAACTCGTAAAACTTTAGTATTTTTATTTTTGACGCACAAAAAAGTTAGAAACAAACTGCTTCTGAGTGTAGATAATAAAAACAAAAGAGTTGCACTTGTAAACCAGATGATAAAAGCAAATCGTCTTGAATCATCAAGTGATTTTAAAGGTCAAACTCGGTAACGCCTGTAAATGAGAAATACAGTCGTCTTTTTTCTCATTTACATTTCGCACGTTTTTGTTAGTTGTTTATTTTCGGACAGCTGTATATAAAGTATAACTGATTATCTCATATAATGCCCGAAATAAGTGCCATACTATCAAATCGGAACCGAGATCACTGTATTTGTAAATCTACAACTAAATCTTAAAATTGAGTTCTTCATAAAAGTTATTACAAATATAACGGGCTAAAAATACGTAATTGAAGTTTTTAAAACAAACGTTTTTGGTACATTTGACCATCTTCAGGTTACAAACACTGGTAATATGTTCCGTTTAAATAGAATCGCAATACAAAGAGTCGTTGTTAAGTAATTCCTTTGGGGAGCAGGCAGAGTTCAAATGACTTATTTGTTTGTTAAGCGTTGGTTTAAATGAGCAATGTAAATTGCTTCTTTGAACATTCTCGTTTTCCAATGTGGCGCGGAATCCAGGGTTTTCCATGCAAACTCATGATCTTTATTCTGGGCGATGTGACGTGCTGGTTCGGAAATGTCTCTCCAAGATAATTCGCTCGACAATTTAGGCACGTGCCCAGATAAACGACATTTGCTACATGTTTAACTTTGTCCTTCAAATTGAATAAAGATTTAAATTTTTGAGTCGACCAAAGAATTTTCAACTTAAATGACCTCAATTGCCGACCTCTTTGTATTGCGATCCCATTTAAATGAAAACATATTACCCGTGTTTTGTAAGCTGAAGATGAACAAGTGTACCGAAAATGTTTGTTTTTAATAATTTCAAATACATATTTTTAGCCTTATAGTTTTACAACTAACTTTTTTAGACACAAAAATCTCACGGTAAAAATTGAAAAATAATTGATACTCGCAGACAAGTAGGTTTTCTACCCTGTATTCGTGATTATTTCTGTTCATATGATAATTCTAAAACATTCTTCGCAACTTTTTACGCTATGAGTAGCAAATTAAAAAAAGTAAGAGTTTTAATCGAAGCGTTGGGTCTTTGCATGCGATTTTTACGCAAGGCCAACGAAAAATTATAGTGTATGGACTCCATATCTATTAGATTCTAGATTTTAAATTGTCGTGTAGAACATAAATCAAAATGAACAGTCGTGAGTACCTGATGAGCGAATAGGAAAAGAAGACTTTATGGTAAGCTTAGAAAAGTACGTGTTATGTGGCTTTAAAACATAAAAAGTGATATTTATTATGTCTCGAGAGCAAAGATAAAGCTTGTACTTCTGCTTCATCCGAGGTGAGGCGAGGAACTGTGATTTACGAAGCGTACGCCACTCGATACCCTGGGTACCAGAGGCAAACTCGCTTCTAAAATAAAAGGCGAAACGAGCGTGAGGCCTGAAGTGAGCAAAGCGAACGAAAGGCCGATATCGCTAACTCACGCTCGTTTCGCCGGCGTATATTTTCTATTATTCTAAGAGTTAGTTTGCCTCTGGTACCCAGGGTAGCCACTCGACAAACTTTACGATATTTGTTGGCCCAAATAAATCAAAATAATGGAGGAGATCTGAAGGGTATATCTGTTGATATGCTCCCTTGTAAATCTTTATGTTTTGAAAACTGCACATCCAAATTTAGATTATTTTAAGAATTCTGAGTTTAACTTTATTAATTATATCTGGCACTGATTATATATTCAATCAATACTACTTTGAAACTGGCAACTTATAAACAAAACACTTGGACGGAAGAAAAAGCTGTTTGAACCAGATCAGTTTAAAAAAGGTCTCCTAAATAAACTTGGTTTTCGAAAACTCTAGTATGCTGGTACAACATTTCGGTATAAAAAGCATTCTCTGCTGTGCAAATCTCTTAATCTCAAAACAACTTGTAGCCCGAGTATCTCTCGACTTTTGCCGCATGCCGTGTTTTTTTAAACTGCCTAATTTGTTTATAATAAAATATGTTTACAGTAATAGCAACAAATTTCCTTACCGTGAACTTTGTTTTGGTTTTATATTTGAAATTCCCGAGAGCTTTTACTCAATCAACTAAAATAGTAGTTGCTCAGTTGCTTGAAATCGCTTCAGATTTCCAAGAACTGGTATTTATACCAACTGGTGGCCGTCTGTAACCGGTAATTTTCCCTGCAGTGTAAAATTGATTGTCGTTGTTTTTACAACGCCACTGTTTTATAAACAGGGGAAATTACGAGATCCAATATAGATCATTACTCATTTTCAAAACCAGTTTCCTTTTGCTTTCACTTTCTAGGTTTGGTCATAGCGAAAGTTTTTTCCTATTGTAATTATCTTAATTGAGAGAAATCAACTTCCTGTCGAAAGCAGAGAGTCGAAAATGAAGCTTTTATTTTTAACTTCCGCTGCTTTCGAGAACGGAAGACGTATTGCCTCTGGCTCTGTTGACTTTTGCGACCTCGATTAAGCGTTTGGTTTTAAGATATTTCGCCGGTTAGGCTTCATTCCTCGATGTAATATATTTTGGGATAAGGCCAATTAAATACACCTTCCGTCACACGTGGTATAATACCCGCTTTTTTTAAAAGAACAACTTTATAAGAACGAGGCTCAAATTTGGCCAAAATTGAAGAACAATTTAATAACAAGCTCAGGCTGAGGCTTGATAACTAGGAAAGATTTTGTGGTATAAAATTCACTTGACTAAAACTTATCGATACGACATAAAACATAAAAGGATTCACTGTGAAGACTGCAACAAACATTGAAGGTAGTTCGCCTTCATATTCAGCCGTACGATACACGTGTGGCGCAAGGCGTTTCACTTTCCGATACCTTGTTTTATTTTGTTTTTTTCTTCATTAAAAACTGATCACAGAACTAAGAACAATTTAAGAACAAATCGAGGCTGAAATCGCCAAAAAATTAAGAATATCGAGCCTCGGCAAAATTTACTGGTTAACCTTCTTAAAAAAAGGGGGGAAGTTACGAAAGGGGTGTACATGTTATACGGCACAATGACTCCAGCAACTTGAAATTTGTAACTAAAATTAAATTAATACGAAAAGTAGTACTGGATTTTAGTTTCGCCAACGATATTTGCAACTTGTCACGGGGTGTTGCACGTTAGAATGGATTACAGTCAACTCGCCCACAAAACAACTCGCCCACGCCAACTCGCCCACGCTTGAAATTCACTCAATGTGCAAATTTCTCCATCTGTAATGCCTAACTTTTTTGGGTTTTCAAATTTATAAATACAAGTAACATCAAGTAATGTTATTAATTTTTGTTTGGCGGACTCATGCGAACACTCACCATTGTCGATATGAACTTACACGCGTTACTATTTCCAAAATAAAACTAAGTGCTGTTATGTACCATCCAAGATACGCAATAATAACACCGATATAACGGATCCTAAAGCAATTGCCGATGCTTTTAACAACTATTTTTCCAATGTAGGATGGAATCTCGCTAACTCAGTACCAAA
>JAOCPT020598541.1:0-10291 GCA_026546935.2 Palythoa grandiflora | reverse complement strand
CAGCAGCAGCAGTAGCAGTAGTAGTAGTAGTAGTAGTAGTAGTAGTAGTAGTAGTAGTAGTAGTAGTAGTAGTAGTAACTGATGAGTCGACAGCTTGTACAGAAATCATCTTCAGTGTCAAAGTATAGGTTTACAGTTTTACTCAAACTTTCGTTGAAGAACTGCATTCTATCTTTTTAATAAAGAATTTTGGTGGCCACTGACAATGCATCTTTATTTCCATGGTCTATCGAACTCAGATGTAACCATATTGGAGTAGCTTTTTTCAGTAAAGGTGTTTGCTTCATTGCCCTTATTTAGTTCTATCATAAAGATATTCGGTTATTGTTTCCAAAACAACAAATGTTATGCAAAACTCCACCCACTGTCTGCATGACCATAACTGTCTTTCATGGTTATAACTGTCTCATTCTGTTTCAGCTGAGATCCGTAAGGACATGAGTGGCCATTATCACAATGCTTTGTATACTGGCGATGTTGAGGAAAGAGTAAAGATACTGAAGTCCCTAGGACAAGGTTAGTTCAATTTCAGTTGCATAAACTACAATAGTTCATATTAATTGAGAAGTTCCTAATATGTAGAAACAGCAATACGTGTCGGTGAAGTCAACCAAACTTTTCATTATATTGTTTATTTCATTATCAGAAATAGTTCTAAAAAACAATTCCAATAGCTATGTTGTTTTTAAGATAGGCATTATCCTCTATTTTGAGAGGAATAATGTCTCATATACTCACTATTTCAAATTGCTCCTACCAAGTTGAATTTATCAGTTACTGAACTTACCAGTTCCTTTGTTTATTACCAGGTCCACTTGCTTATCTGACGGCTGCCAGTCATGGTTTGGCAGAGGAGTGTGAGAACATAAAGAGTACATTTGACTTAGACCCAGAAAAGGTTAGAATTTAATTTATGTAATTATGTTTTTCAGAAAAGTTTTATTCTACTGTATAACTAAAGAAGTTTTTTTTGAATATGAATGTGTTGTTTCTTTCGTGTGATCAGATAACTTGTTGTGTCATAATGACAATAGAAACAGAAATAAAGATAGAAGAATCCCTCTACTTATAAAAATTCGAAACTCAAGATTGAAACACCAATAGTGATCACAAGAAGGAAGGAATTTTTTTTTCTTCCATTGTTGTGTTTGCATCATACTTTGATATAAATCCTTACTTACATACACTTCTCTCTCTGTTTGTACTTTTTGACGGCTTTGTTTTTAAGATAAAAATTTCAGCTAACGCCATCCCTTTTATTA
Organism: Palythoa grandiflora; assembly: GCA_026546935.2. NCBI lineage: Eukaryota > Metazoa > Cnidaria > Anthozoa > Zoantharia > Sphenopidae > Palythoa > Palythoa grandiflora. The sequence continues at coordinate 9,029 of JAOCPT020598541.1, read as the reverse complement.
TTATGTTTTCTGTCGCCAACCAACCAAATTTTCGAGATTTTGCAAAAAAATAATTAAATACAAATAAATTAGAATAAAAAAAATCGATTTGAATTAAACAAAACCTGCAGAATATACATGAAGTTTTTTAATTGCCACCCTCTTTAGTCACTTCCATCATTCTGTTATAGTGTGATTTTAGTGTTATTTTAACAACATGTTTTGTTTTCAATATTTGTTTTTCAAATTTTGTTTCTTTAAAAACAGAGATATGTAAAACAAAAAACATAACAGAAATACCTTTGAAATGTATACGAAATTGGAGACAAATGCAGTGGCTGCCCTTTTGTTGTGCACATAGTCCCTGTCAAGCTCATTTACATTTATGACAGTTTTCACACAGGCTCATTCTATTTTCCTTGAATCTTAAACTTCATTGCAGAATTTGTTTTTGCAACTCAAATTTTCCTCTAATTTATATCCAGCATTGTAGGAGAGTATTGTGTGGTTTGCCTGGCCATTCACTGTGGTAATGTGCTAGCATAACTTGGGAAAATGATGTGTATCTCAGGCCATATTCACCAGTTGTTATGATATAATATACTGCAATAACATAATTAATTGTATTAACAACATTGTGACTCAGTACTTGTTGCACGTCTTAGCTTCCACCAGTAAACCCCAATGCGAAGCTACTGCAACCTGCTGTTCCTATTCTGCAAAATGAGGGTAACTGGCCTCTGCTGACTGTGACCAAGACTTTCTTTGAAGGAGCCATGACAGCAAAAGGTAAGCTAAGTAAACTTTGTGGTGTTTGACGATTCAAAGAAAAGCATTCTTCTTTTTAAGGCTTTAATCAAGTGTGGCAGTGTCCCTTTTTAGTATTCTGGATATCTTTGCATTTTGACTTTTCCTTTTGTTTTCTTTGATTATTTGATTTCTCTTTTATATTCTTTGATTCATAAATTTCAGTTTTCACTTTCTATTCTTGACCCCACATCTATCTATTAACTTAAGTTAGTCGATCACAATCATTCAATAGAACAGTTTCGAATTATCAGTTGCCAGTGACTTCAATGACAACAGATTCAATTTGTACAGCCTTAGCCTCGTTTTAGTTTTAAATATTCAAAAATACCAGTGAGAGAGAGCAACAAGTCACACCTCCAACAATAAACAAAATTGTAAATAGTGTAAAAATACATTGGCATTTAGGAATATTTAACTTCATGTTGAGGCTAAGGCTATACAAATGAATCCGTTGTCATAGGAAGTAAGCGGCAACTTAGAATTCGAAACTACTCTATTCTTAATATTTATAAAGGCTACAAAGGCACATCCATTTTACCATAGCTAGTTTAAATGGAGTCCTGATAAAGCCTGTTTTAGCTCGCTGGTGTCAATTTTGCTGAGGAAGGAAAACCGGAGGACCAAGAGAATAATCCTCAGAGTCAGATTGAGATCGACAAATCTCATAATATGTGTGGAGCCCAAAATTAGATCCAGAGTCAGTTGACAACTTCAGTTAATGAGGTTTGTTATAATAATTACAATTTCCTCAAATCTGATTGGCCCCTTTGAACTCTATTTTTCCCGAATCGCCTTGGAAAATTATCCGATAACAAAACTCTGTTATCTGCTACTCGTTATAAATCAGCTACCTGTTATTGGGACAGTTGAATGAACCAACCACAATCCCGGCTTCAGGATTTCTGACAAATCAGCAACAAATAGTGATAACAGACAGATATGGATTCCACTCATTGCCATTACCATTAGAAATGCTAAGAAAATAATAAAATGTGTTTTTATCTGCAAAGATTTTGTCATTCAGTTTAGTTTTCAGAAATTGTAATTATTATAATTATAAATTGGTAATAGAACTTCATGTTCGTCCATTTCCGTCTGTCGTCATTACTCGTGATTAAATAAAATATTTAATTGGATGAGTGCTTTGTGCTCATCCAGTTTTGTTTATCTCGCATAATGATAACAGACAGAATTGGACTCCACTCTTAGTCCTATTACCATTACTAATCACATTGCAGTCACAGATTAGTAAACTTGTGGTTGTCCAATAATTTTATGTGTCGTGTTTGTGAATTGGGTGATTCATACCAGTTTGTTCTTAATTCATCAGCAGGTGGAGCATCTGCATTGGTGGCATCTGAAGATGCAGGAGCTGCAGGGGAGGGCTGGGGAGAGGATGCCGAGCTGGTAATTGATGAAGGTAAGTTATGGTTGCTAGCTAGCGATATCCTAAAGTCCAGTCAGGGCTCGACTATAACTTTTCAAATTGGATGCTGCGTCGGTGTTTCTATAGAAACAGTTGGATGAGTTTTTAACTTGGATACTGTGAGTAATGAAATTAGACTGACGTTTTGGACTATAGTCCTTTGTCAGAGTAAAGTGTCACGCACAAACGTCAGTCTAATTTCATTACTCACGGTTTCCAAGTTAAAAAATCACCCAACTATAACTTTTCACTTTAGTAGTCTTGTGGCTAGTGACAACTTAAATGTTACTAGCCAAAAATACAAGACAAGCCGATTAATGTTGGCTTGGTCATGTTTTTTTCTACTAATCTTGTAAACCAAGTATCAATGAATGCTTTCAGAAAATGAAACTTTTAAGTAAGTAGTTTTAAAAAAAAAACTATTCAGTGAGTCGGCGAGCAGATACCAAGTTGAAGTAGTGTTGATAAATGAATTATCATTTCCGTAGGAATTTGAAAAAGCTGACGTTTCGAGAGTTAGTCCTTGGTCAGTGACACTCTGATGAATGGCTGATGCTCGAAACATCAGATTTTTCAAATTCCTACGGCGATGATAATTCGTTTATCAACACTACTTCAAGTTTCTTTCAGAAAATGCTTTCTTGTTTGTCAAATACTTCTTTCAACATAACATGTTCGATAACCCGTTTATGTGCCATACAATGAAAAGTAAACATTGTTAGATTTAAAAACAAGCCTACTAGCCAAAACTGTTTTTTACCAGTCTGTGGCTAGTTGTCTACCGTTAGTGTCGAGTCCTGCCAGTAGTACAGGGTTCGTACACCTCCTGGAAAACCTGGAAATCCTTGAAATTCGGGATTTTTCTTTCCAGGCCTGGAATTCCTTGAAAAACGAAGGTTTTTTTTAAAGCAACCTGGAAAAATCCTTGAATATGAAGTCCACTTAGTGTAATTTGTGCCCATATAATTGTTTTAGTTATGATTTTTGTTTATATAATACCAAAATAACATCGCTACTTTCGATCATGTGAAGAAAGTTGGCATTTTGGTGTTCAAATTGACTTTATCTTAGAGTGTCTCCCATATATCGAGACCTTGAAAAAGTTCAGCACACTTGGAAATTACCTGGAAAAGTCCTGGAATTTTGCTTTGAGCAAGGGGGAAGAACCCTGGTGGTGTCTAGTTTCTTTAGTGTTAAGTAGGCAAGTCTTTGTCTCCCCAAACCACCCCATATCGTCCCCTTCAGGATGGACCACTAATCCATCACAGATTAGCCACCAAGCTGTACAAAACAAGTCGACTAGAGCAAGTCTGCCTTGCTCAAGAACACAGCACAGTGCACTGGTCGGGTTTTGTCGCATTGGGTTCAGAAAAGCAGCCATCTGTTTGCAATGGCAAAAACAGTTTGCCTTTCTGACAATTTATATATTTTTTGATGTTGACTGAACTTCATGGAAAAGTTTTTTTTTCTGTGACTTAAACATCAATGTACCAGAATCTATTCCCCTCCATTCAAGTGTCACTGCCAATTGAATTTTCGTTATTGAGCCACACTTACAATACTAAGTACTATTGTGTCAACAGAAGGAGGATTTGGGGGTGATGATGACGAAGATGTTTTGGGTGGTGATGAAGAAGGTGGAGGTTGGGATGTTGGTGATGAGGATCTGGAACTTCCCCCCGACCTGGTAAGTATTATCATCATCATCATCATCATCATCATCATCATCATCATCATCATCATCATCATCATCATCATTATTATCATCATTATCGTCATTATTATCATTATTATTATTATCATTATTATTATTATTATCATCTTTATCATCATCATCATTGTCATTATCATCATTATCATTATCATCATTATCATTATCATCATTGTCATCACCGTTATAATTTTCTTCATTATTATCATTATCATCATCATCATTATCATCATCATCATCATTGTCATCATCGTCATTATTATCATCATTATCATCATTGTCATTATCACCATCATTGTTATAGTTGCCATCATCATCATCAAGATAACTCAAATTTTTTAATCAAATAGTTCATATGTAAATGTTACAGCAGTTGTTATAAGATTTTGTAACAGGGCTGCCACGGTCCTTAAAATCCTGGAAAGTCCTGGAATTGGGGAAAAAAATTCCAGCCCTGGAAAGTCCTTGAGTTTGGGTTGTGATCCTTGAAAATCCAGGAAGGGGTAAAACATTTCTTTCTTAACTTCCAAAAATCATAAAAAGTTTATTGGATACTGAAAATCCTGGATTTGCTTGAAAAAGTCCTGGAAAAGTCCTTGAATTTTGCATCCAGTAAATAGTGGCAACCCCGTTGTAATCCATATAATTTTATGCAAATATTTTTATACAATTTCATTTTACGTGATTCGCCTTTAGCAAGTATGGATTGAAAAGTCTCTGAACGTTCTCATTCGAGGGATTTACTCAAATATTGTATTTGTAATCACCGGATATTATCAGTACCATCAGCATCTTCCACGTTCATGATTGTTCATGCAGTTTAGGAGATTTATGTATTCAATAACCACTCTATGTTTGTTTACATCTAGGATGTGGGACCTGCAGTTCCATCAGGAGAAGAGGGATATTTTGTTCCTCCAACGAAAGGCACTAGCCAGGCACAGGTATTGATGATATAATAAAGGTTTTCCTGACTTTTACTGTATTACATACCAACTTGTGCTGGCTTGTTCACAAGCTGGTTCTTCAGCAAGGAAAAATTTTCCTAGGGAAAACAATATTATCTCAAAATTGCCTCCCAAATCAGCTTCATAAGGTTGGAAATTAAAAATCTAAACTTCAGTTAGTGCGTATCAGTTTTTGAAACACAAGTCCCTGGAAAAGAGATCTATGCATTTTGATCTCATTCATAGTTTACAAGTTCTTTTCTTTACATTTTGTTATTTGTCAAAAAGTTTTTTGAAAAGTAACTATACTGAAACATTTTAGTAGGCATGAAAGTTCCCCATTTTTTGTCGTGCCTCTTACAGAATAAACATCTATTAAAATATTACATTGAGATATAACAGGGTTGCCATGTTCCTTGAAAATCCTGGATAGTCCTGGAATCAGGGGAAGAAATTCCAAGCCCTAGAAAGTCCTTGAATATGGGTCATGGTCCTTGAAAATCCTGGAATCGGTAAACATTTCTTTCTTAACTTCTAAAAATAATAAAAATAAGCTGTTTGTTGAAATATCATTGATGTGTCAACATTCTGAAACAAAAATTGCTACTCCGGAAGGCTTGATTTTGTAAATCTTCGAGAAGAGAAACATCCAGAATTTATGGTGCATCGCAGCCAGCAACTCCTCTGTTGGATCTAGCACCAGCGACATCATCAGGAGGAACCACACCGGCCAGTTTCGGCCCCTTCTCCTCAACTGCATTCCAGTGTGGCGGGGCCCCTCCCTTTAGGTGTCATTGCTGGTGCTGGCTGCAAACAAATGTTCTAAAGCTTCTTAGTATAGTATGTGTATTGTTGAACTGAGTTTTGAAAAAAATGTGTAAAGTATTCAATAGTTTTATTTGATAGACAAGGTCCTGGATTTGCTTGAAAAGGACCTGGAAAGTCCTGGAAAAGTCCTTAAATTTCACATCAAGTGAATAGTGGCAACCCTGGATATAATTACAGATAATTACTATTTAAATTACATTTAAAACTTTTTCAGCATTAATAGATTTTGCATTAATTTTCACGAATACTGAATGTTACTGAATTGTGCCTTGTGAATTGTGAGTAAGCGATAATCTCAGAGTATTTGTTTGAGCACTGTATATGTCTTGTTTTCCAATTCAGCAAGTCTGTTGTGATTTGGCCAGTTTCTCTCTATATAAACTGGTGCAGAATTTGTGCTTGCAATAACAAATCCAGGTTTACTCACCTGTGCTTGATACTCTTGTGAAAGTATGGGTCTTCAGGCTGGAAATATGCTGATAAGGTAGCTGCTTTTTTTGTCATAATATGATAATTAAAGTTGATATTCTATTTTCAGAGAGTATAAAATTTATATATGAACCTTAAGGCCCGTTTATATGGAAAACGTTGTCACGGGACGAAGCAATATCTCACCTAACCAAGTTATTTTACTCTCGTCTTGATGGATATGACTGAGATGAAAACAGCCACGAGCGTTGTTTGCAAGTTTTCAGAACGATTCATGTCGGAAAATACAAGATAGCTAGAGCTTTTCAGCCCTGAAATAAAACCTGAACTAGAATAACCGAAACCATTGCAATAAATTGAATGGAATTGTTTTAAAGCGAATAACGCGAACGGAATAATTTTTTGCAGCAAATAGCGAAACACTCAGTGAAATTTCTCAAAACTGAAACTCGAAACGTAAAAGACAATTTAACATCCTACCTTGTTTCAGAATTACTTAGTAGTCCCTCGGGAAGCAAGCTCGATAATTCAATGAAGAATTAGAAGAACTTAGCCAGTAACTGAAGTGTTTTCACACTTCGACAAGACAGTAAGGTCGCTCGATGAAATAAACATTGACACTTTGTCAATGTGAATAAAAGCTGGAAATCAATCCTGCAATTTTTTGGTTTCTGCGTTCACCACCGCAAAACAAACCATTCTCAATAATTGTCAATCCGGCATTCAGTAAATCCAGCAAAGGCTTCAGTTCCATTTTAAAATATAAAACAGAAATACCAAACAAAAACGTCACAAAGTGCTGCGATTGTACACAAGAAACCCAAACTTCAAACTTGTTGGAAAGGCGCGAAAATTTTGACGTGTGTCGCTCTGTGGGTCAAAAAGCCCGCCAAATCACTCGAGTGTAGATTCTGGTATAAATGACAACTTCGCTGAAGTAAAAGTTTAAAAAAATCATTTTGACTCAGATCTCTTGTGGTTTGTACTTAATAAAACAATTCTTCCACTCACGTCTTTTTGGATATGAGGTGAAAATAGCCAACTCGGCGCTTCGCGCCTGGTCGGCTATCTATCACCTCATATCCAACGCGCGTTCGTGGAATAATTGTTAAATAATCAGTCACATTGATGTATCAGTGAAAATAAAGTTAATATGAACAAGCTACCAGAAAACATGCACGTTTAGCCCAGTGAATGGTTTTAAGGCGTCTAAATTAACATGAGAACGAAAGCATTATTATAGTTCCCGAAAGTCATAATCAATAAGAACCCATCATGAAAATAACATTTATATGATTGAGCCAACAAGAAAACATGCACATTTAGCTCAGTGAGCGGCTTTATTTACGGCGTCTAGTTTAACATAAGAACGAGTGGAAGAATCATTATAGTTACCGAAAGTCCTTATCAATAAGAACCCATCAAAACTGTGCAACAAAAACAGGGGCAGCCTCGGCATCACAACAGACAACAACTAAACCTCACGTCGCTTAATAATAAGTTTGATGCACAGGTAGCCACGTCAAATGATATTAATACAAAGATAATTCATACATGGCATTGGACATACGTTGCAAATAGCCCAAATTCGCCAGTTTGTAGACAAAACCGCCAGCGTGATCACTTGATATGTTCAGATTGGATCGGAACCTAACCGCTCCCTACAAAATTTGAACCGTGTGGCGTAGGGCGCGGGGAAAATCGAGTTGGTATTTTCTTGTCTCATTTGTTGCACTAGTTCGCAACGATGTACGATTGCCATATCAAACAAGATAGCTAAAAAAAAGAAAGTTGTCACTGTCAAAGTTGTTTGGCACAGGGTGATAAAGGGGAGTCCCAGATAACGAATCACGGTCTTATTTTGAACGCTGTAACGGATTACGAAAATATATTTTTGGTAGAATTATGAATCATGAACCTAGTTTTAAGGCAATAACGAATCACAGGCGTATTTTCGACCCAATAACGGATCACAGTTGCACCCAATAACGGATCATGGACTTATTTTTGACCCAATAACGGATCACGAAATAACCCTTTATCACCCTGTTGGCACAGATGAGGTGTGAAAGTCGTGATTGTGATTGTCGTGATTTGACAATAACAAATTTATCATTCGAAGTGGGTTTTGAAAAAAATGAAAAGAGTGATTTCTGGGGATTGACGTGCGACATTGTGTAAGCGGTTTTTCACTGGGTCTCCAACCTTATCTTTCTTTTCCCTGCCCAGTTTTCCTTTTTATCGCTGATCCTCAGCCTGAAAGTGCTTCTATTCCCCCCAGAAGAAATATAGATAATTTAAATGTAAGAAATAATGATTACTAAAGAACAGAATGTAGAATGAACGATTTTTTTACATTTCTGAGCAACATTTACAAAACTCAAACTTCCTATACATTTCTATTCCATTCTTTATTTTTGTTTAATTTTAAGAATATTATGTACTTGTTATTCTATTGTAATATATCTGTATTTAAGTGTATGTTAGATCAGTAGTATTACAATTCTGATGCTGCCGAAACATGTTAAAAATACACCACGAAGAGTGCCGTGATAGCGTTTAAAGTAATTTCCCAAACATTTGCTTAAATTCGATTGGCAATCAAGTATCGTGACGAGATAGTGGGCTCATTTTGATGAATCAAGTCTTTGATTAACGAACATATATATTTATGAACATTTACTGTATATTTACCGAACAGCTGGTTTGAAGTCTCTTAAACATAAGAAACAGTTATATTGAGATTTACTTTTTATTATAATCGAGATTAAAAGCATTATATATTTCCAATTTTTAGCCGCGAAAATCGTTGAAATGTGAATATTCAGACACTCCATGCGTCTTTTTTTTTTGCTTTTTTTTTTGCTTTGAGGAGAAAGGGAGGGTGACGAGAAGGCTG
>JAOCPT020598373.1:0-10293 GCA_026546935.2 Palythoa grandiflora | reverse complement strand
ACATTCAAATTAGCCCTACTAGCCTCGTCCTTGTGTTAAACTTTCAAAAGAATATGTTACTCCAAACGAGGCTAGTAAGGCTAATTGGGTTTTTTAATTTTGTGTCTACCAGCATATTTCATCTATGAGAACTTACTTATTAATTTGATATTTTTCATACAAAATGTATTATTTTGTACGAGTTACGTGAGGAGAAGTATGGCACAGTAGATAGAATTACACAACAAGGTCGTAAGTTCTGTACAGTACAGTATATTGATGCCAAAATATTTTGAAATAAATGTTTGAAGTGTTCCAGGGCTTGCCATTTGAGGCCAGGGATCGCCCTCGTTCACCATTGCTCGTGCAAATTTGATCTGAGTAGAGTGGTACCAGCTAAGACTTTATTGGTCAAAAACCTTTTAGACACCCTAAACGATACCAGATCCCTGATTTTGGCCCCTAAAAGATACGATGATCACCCATGCCCCTTTCCCGTTGCCAACTGAAGTCTCCTCACCGGGCAGGCTTACCTTGGTATTTATTTTCTGTAGATCACAATTAAGTGTTGCTCGTTCAGTTGTTTTAACACTTACGCTATATTGTCACATAGAAAAAAAGAAATAAAACCAATCAGCAGTAGAGTTTACAACATGGCTTTCTAGATTTTACGGGTTTTCACGACTGGCGCTATCTCCGAATTTTGTTTGAGAAAATGGCTGCCTTGGAAGTAAACAACAACGTAAGGTTTAAGAAGATATGCCGCTCTGAATTGCTCTATCGATAATTATATACAGCTAAACGAATATTAGCAAATTCCAGGCAAAGGGATGATTCGTTTTTGAAAAGATTTCTGGTTGCAAATGACGAGCAAAGGGAGAATGAAAGGCTTGGAAGCGATAGCACTGGACAAGCACATTGTTAATTTTCTCATTCAAATAAGTTCTCACATTATTTTCCGAATAATCGTTGAAAAAACAATCATAATTATTCTGTGTTTACATATTCCAAATGCTTTTACTGTCTATGATCAAGACTCTTAAACGATCCATGGATGATGATTGGTTGAGCTTACAAAGCAGGTCGCCAGGGCATAAAAATAAATGCATCAAGTTACCTGCGCCACAGACACTCCATTGAAAGAGCTTGGGCCGGCTGCAACGCAGGCTAGTTACCAGGAAGCATAAATATATTTTGCCTCCGCCAAATTGATAATGAAAACGAAAGTGAAATCGCTGGACATCTTTTAATCCGGCTTCAGCACAGCCATCAGGGACTAATTGTATGTTTCACTTAACTAAAGCTTGCTAGAATCAATTTTTTGCTGCTAATGGCTGCAGGAATCCCACACGCCACCCCACCAAGTGGATATGACTACGAGTTTGTTGGAACGGTGGAAAGACGGCTGATTTGTTTGATTTGCGAGTCACCGCTTAAAGATGCTGTTCAGACGAAATGTGGTCACAAGTTCTGCCGAGATTGTCTGAATGAATGGCTGTCAAGGTAAGTTTTATAAATAGGTTAAATCCAATCGTTGATTGTCGAGTCCACAGAATATACGATACCTGAATTATTCTTGACTTTCATGTAAATTATTCATAAGGGTATCTTCTAAAATTAGCAGAGATACGGTCACGACATGTCTCAGTTAAGCTACTTTTACATCTAATAAATTACGTACATACGTCCAGTCAAAGGTGAAAGTCATAAATTTTATTTAACGTCGTTATTTAAGTTAGCTGGTTAGCTCATCTAGAGACAGAGCTGCTACTGGAATAAAATTGAAAGTCGACAGTGTACCGCTTGCCCCCAGCATCCGTCAGCTGTCCGTTTTACGATAATCTAAAGCTTTAGTAATAGCAAAGCTGCTCTCGTCACGAAGGGCTATTCTTCTAAACGTCAGCTCTTTTACATTCACGGCGATAGAAACATTTCATAACCTTGGGTTAATCGAGTTTCACTTTGTAAATTATAGCGATCATACTTTATACACTCCACTGAACTCCAGCGAACAGTCGTCAATTTCCTATCGTAGATTGCCGATGGCCTTAGAATCAGTTTATAGTAACTTACTCAGAAAAGTAGAATGATACTAAAACGATTTATTTCAGTACTAATACTAATAAATTGAAACTCAGAATTTAGCACTTTTTCAGTTGGTTTCTTATAAATCGCCCATCTCAATATCACTATCAGGAATCAAGTTTTAAGCATTATAATAATAACTTAATTGTTAAATTCCCAAGAAAGCCTGAACAACTGGTAAAATACAGCAGCGAGATAAAGTTGACTTCCGGCATTGGTAATTATTCAGTATTGGTGAAAAAATTTGCATCCATTCTTACTTTGTTCATGTTAGTTACTGCTCACCCCGGTCTCAAACGTGGAACTTACATGCACCGAGTCGAATGCAAATCAACAAATTCTAATGTTCTATTTTTATATGCATTCAATTCGGCTCATGTGAAGTCAAATCAACAAGTTATGCATCACTTTAGGGCGGATGTCTGTAATTATGGAGAAAAGTTCGCCGAGTGAAAATTTCAATTTTTTGATACTTTGCCCAAAAGACCCCTTTGGTGAACTATTTTCGAAAATAACATTAAAAGTTCGGGCGATTTTTACTTTTTACGAAATCACGAAAAGTTGAAAACGGCGAAATCCATGCGTGGAGCGTCGCCAGAGACATTCTAAAAATCATGCATATTCAACGCGCTAGTAAAGAAAATTGGAAAATCGCCTGGACTTCTGGTATGTTCTTTTCCATCATTTGAAATTTCGAAGAATCTAAAACCAATTCGAAAAGTATTTAAGTTGCACATAAATTAGAAGCTTTAAAATTCATCATTTTCCGAGACCCCACAAGAGGCGATTTTTAGGCAGTTTTGAGATCTAGAAATCAAGATCTCCCATGCAGGGTATACGTGTTTTGGCATGATTTTTTATACAATGAAAGCTTATTATCCATATTTCAGTGTGTCAAAATTTCTGTTTTGGCTCGCAAGTTCCCACTTTGCGAGAACCTAAAATGTTTAGTGTATTTTGATGAAAGTTAAAACCATGTATATCGAACGTCACGCGACATTTAAGTTCTCAGTGACAATAATACAATTACAACAATACGGCAACTTTTCTGCAGTTAGGTTTGGGTTAAAATTTTATGTTACAAGTAGTTTCATGAAAGCCGTATAAGCGCCAAATTTTAGCCCATACTGTAACAAGCAATAAGTAATAAGGCAGTAGGTGATAACATAAACGATTTTTCTTTTATCACCTCTTCACTGCACGTGCACCAGTTGTTTGCTCTTCTCTGAAATAGAAAAGGCATGATTGCACATCTATCGTACTTTTTCACTATGCTTTAATCAAAGCTCAAATATCTCAGATTGTAACCGTATATAAATCAAAACCTCATCTAAGCGTTGTTACAGCCATAGCACTCAGCGCTGCCGCATTGCTGTTCTCTGGGAAGCGAGTAAAACAGAGTTACAAGTAACACTCTCATCTTGATCAGCTGACATAAAAACCTAAATACTCAAGCTGTTGGTAGCGCTGCATTTTGACACCACTCCGGCAATATTTATCTATCATATCAACGACTTTTCAATTTACAAACATCGTGAATCCTGACTTATAGTGACTGTATTTGTTTAAAACTGAAGTGGAATAAATTAAAAAAAATTAAGGGGAAACCTTGGAAGATATCCGACCGCGACATTGCAACTCAGCATTGTTCACGCTTTCCAACTTACAAAAAACTATTTTGAGGTGGAGGGGCTGGTGCAAAAATGTTTGATAATTTATTTTACAGTCATGCACAGGACAACATGACTCAGTTTCACAAAGAATTCTCCTTCCGGACTTGTGCATATATTTTTATTTTCTTCAGCTTGTCAAACTATTTTTAAGCACGTGTGAACGTCAATTGAGCCTAACTTTCATTTATAAAATAGACACAAGGGGTCCCTCCTGTGGTTCTCCCGTGTTCCAGCTAGGATAGGTGACATCAGTAACGAGTGCTAGGCGTAAGTAATTTTGGAACAGATATTATATTCGTTTACAGATTTCTTCGCAGTGTAAATTATTCTGTGCATATTACGTGAATACAAATTGTTCAACTAATTGTAAAATTTAGAATAAATACCGCGTCAACGTCAAGGATCAAATTCAAAATGCTGCAAACACTGCAAAAACGTATGTTTGAAACTGATGTGGAATTCTTCGTTTTCATGTTAAGTCACAGGTCTCAATAATTAGAATCAAAAAGCAATTTTGAATCTTATCAACTGTATTATTTGATGTTTTAGAAAACTAGGGTTTGACTAATATTTCCATATTTTTTTATAAAAATTTTGATTTGCTCGACGATTTTTTCGCCGAGTTATAGAATACTAACCATATCACTCATTGTCACAACGCCAAGTCACATGACATTTCTTAAAAGTCATAGAAATCACTATATTTGAGACAAATTTATGAGTTTTCAATTTTCATTTACCTAGTAAAACATTAATTTACAATGAGATTTTTTAATCTTATGTTTAATCAGTTTATTGTTGCGGCCATGATGTTGGTGGAAATGCCGCCAGCATCATGGCACCGCCATGCATTTACACTTAATATTTGGAAACTTTATTCGTGAATAACTCGGTAAAGAAATCCTCTTTTACCCCAAAAATTATACCATTGCTGATGTTTTAATTGCTTTACAAGCCCATGATCTCTTTATTTTATTTGGCAAAGGAATTGATATTTCGAAAATATAAAACATCGACATACCACGCGGTTGAAAACGAAGAATGCATGGCGAAAGGTGAGTTTTATATGAAATCTCTGAATCAAGTTTTCAAATAGAGCAAGCCTTTAAATTCAAAGATCCTACTTTTTAACTGTAGACATGTAAATGTGAACTTTAAATTTACAGAAGCCTTAAGCTATGAAATTTGGAAAATTCTTGCCTGCGTTGACACCGTAATGTTTACACAGGATAAGAATGCGCACTCAAGGACTGCTATGAGTTCAGCGTTTGTTGTGTAATCTTTAAACGGCATTGTTTAGACTGTTCTCATGTATTTACGACAAAAATAAAAGAAGAGTAGGTAAACTACAGAATTGTTGCTGTGTATTTCAAATTATTGTCACTGAGAACGACTTGCAAGTTACGTGACACGGTAAAAGTTTGGTTTAGATTTCACCAAAATACACTAAATATTTTAGACTTTCGCGAAGCGAGAACTTCCGGGCCAAAATAGAAATTTTGACACATTGAAATATGGATAATAAGCTTTCATTGTACAAAAAATCATGCAAAAATACATACACCCTTGGATATCTTGATTTCTCAAAACTGCCTAAAATCGCCTCTTGTGGGGTCTCGGGAAATGATGAATTTTAAAGCTTCAAATTTATGTGCAGCTTAAATACTTTGCGGATTATTTTTAGATTTTTCGAAAGATTAAATGATGGAAAAGAACATACTAAAGGTAGAAGTCCAGGTGATTTTCGAATTTTCTGTACAAGCGCGTTGAATATGCATGATTTTGTTTTGTTTACAATCATGTCTCTGGCGACGCTCCGCGCATGGATTTCGCCGTTTTCAACTTTTCGCGATTTCGTGAAAAATAAAAATCGCCCGAACCTTTTTTAAAATGTTATTCTCGAAAATAGTTCACTAAAGGGGTGTTTTAGGCAAAATATCAAAAACTTGAAATTTTCAAACTGACGAACTTTTCTCGATAATTATAGACAGCCGCTCTTAATAATGATTATTCATAGGAAAAAAACCTACAAATAACTGAACAGTACTCGATAAGAAAAAATAAAGGAACTGTCCAGGAAGCAATGCAAAAAGAACAAAAGATATCTACTAAATCTAGAACAAAATATATTTCATTTGTAAAACCAAGAAAACTAAAAATCCAAGTATCATTAAAATGAGATGAAAATAAAAATTAGCACAACAAGGATGAAGGATGAGGTCTTTTGTACGTTATAAACTATTAGTCATATATGTACTATTCGGCTTCAATTCTTAATTTTAATTAAAATTCTTTTATGTTGTCATTACACTTGAGAGTTAACCGAGGTTTCGGTTTACTGGGGTCAAGTTACTAGACCGTGGTTTAATTTGGCTTCTTTACTTTACCTTAAAGTAATTCAAAAAAGTTATTAGATTAAAAATGATAATACACAAAGTTGTCATTTAACTGATTAGATTACCCACTGCTTAAATCATTGGCATCGCTTGGAATAGAAAGCCGCAAAGAATCGCAGATGTCGATTAATGTTTCTATGGGAGAAAAAAATCTATGGATAATGTATTAAGAGATTCAACAGATACACTATGAAACGGTGCTTAAGATAGCACTTGATGGTTTCGGGGATAGAAGCGGAATGTTTTCAAATTGATATTCAAAATTTTAACTTGTAAAATTCAATATTCAGTATTCAAATTTCCGAAATTTAATATTCCAGCTTCAAAAGTCAATATTAAAACTTCCGTTTACTTCATTACAAAATTTCCGTCATATTCATATTCAAACTTAATTTTCAATATTGAAACAAAAATTTCAATATTCAAACTAAAATAATTATTAAAATCAGTATTCAATATTTAATATTTCCTTTTTCTCCCCGATTAAGCTACCGCGTGCCTAAAACTGAGGGATTTTTCTCACTAGAACTCAGTCCATTTTTTCCATCTCCGTTGCAGATCGAACAATCGCTGTCCTACAGATCGTCAATTACTTGACGCAGAGAGAGTAGGTATTCGTTGAACCAAATTACCCTTAATAACGAAGATGAAACTCTATTACTGTCATTACATTATATGTGATAAAATCGGATGCTGCATCAGTGTTTCTATAGAAACAGTTTTCGGATTTTTTAAAGTTGAAGATTGTTGTTCAGTTTTAAAAAAATCGCCAATAATATAGTTTTATTAGGATGAAATAGCTTAAACATAAAACATGTAAATATATTTTTAAGATTCTATGTTATATTTTAAAATAAATATATATTACACAGCTAATTTTTCCTAAATTTATTCTTCATTTCGTCATTTTTCTTATCTTCCTCATTGTTTTTGTGCTTGTCCACAATCGTCCGCGTTTTCAATCTATCAAATAGTGAAATCTTTCTATATTCTGTAACTATCCACTGTAATTTATTACTTGAATCTAAATGTTGTTAGTTCTCAATTTTAGGATATTTTCCCCGACGTGTCAACACAAAGAGAGATCATGGATCTACATGTCAAGTGTAAAGGCCCTCGATGTGACTGGTTGGGTGAGCTGAGAGAAGCAGAGGTTTGTAGAGATAAAATTGTAAAACTAGGTGCAAGAACTATGAATCTCGATCCGATGAAACTTTCTTTTGAATAACTAATTTGTAAACAAATTAAAATAAATTGAAATATGAGGCAACATTCTAATACAAAGTCCTTCCAAAGTAGCAGCTATGAAGTGAGCTATAGTTACTTGTAGCGAAGCTCGTGGTGAAAAAAAAATTACATTATTTCCCCCAGACACACGTGGAGAAATGCAGCAATGCAAACTGTACCAAAAGACTCCCCAGACCAGACATGAAGAAACATGTTGAAAATGAATGTGAGTGGCGTATGGTATCGTGCGACTACTGCAGCACTCGGATTCCTAAACGAGAGGAAGAGGTACGTCCTTACATGTTAATAAACGTGATGTCAATTAAATTGTACAAAGTGATTGATCAGTTTATTTAAGTACAAAAGTACGTAGATGCTAATCAGCGTCAGGTACAATGCTTTTTTGTAAAGCTAAGTGCTATTTCTGGGAAACCAAAGTTGTAACCAATGTAACTGGTAAGGTGATTAAGAAGGAGACTCAGGTAGCTCCTAAGAGTAAGTGTATGGTTTTATTACAATAAGTCCGCCAAATGTAAACGATCCTTCACTGGCCCCATTTAAGAACAAACAGAATGAACTGAGCTCCCTACAAGGAAGTGTGTCATTGGGTACTCGCATTGCTGTCCCAACGTTTTTCCAAGAGCTTGTATTACAACAACTACATGACACTCATCCAGGAATGTCTCAAATGAAAGCACTGGCGAGATCGTTTATGTGGTGGCCCAGTATTGATTCAGATATTAAAAGAACTGTTTCGTCTTGCAACATTTGCGTGTATATGAGGTCTGCATCTCCTACAACCTAAATCCATCCTTGGATTTTCCCACTTGGACCATGGTCTCGTTTGCATGTTGATTTTGCTGAACCCATCGGTGGAAATACTTACCTTGTTATTGTTGACACCTGTAGCAAGTTCCCAGAGGTTGCGAAGATGACAAATACAGCAAGCAAGACTACTGTCGCCGTACTGCGGGACATTTTCAGCAGATATGGTCTCCCTGAACTAGTTACTTGTTTGCGATAATGGGCCCTTTCTTATTTCGGGAGAATTTGAGCAATTCTGTACAAAATATCGGATGTGGCATCGCTCCTCTGCAGCTTACAAAACTGTCTATTAATGGCCAGGATGAGCGAGTAGTTCAAGTATTAATAAGCACAAATTACAAAATCCGATGTTGTTTCAGTTATCGCTCACTACCTATTGATACACTAGTGCCTACATTCTACTATTGGTAAACTGGGGTAAATATCCAAGGAATAAAAAAATATTCTGGAACGATGAGACAAAACAAATATCTGAGAAACCAATTAAAGCTAATATACCATTACATTTAGATGTACATTTATAATACATTTTATTGTGCGTCACAATAAAAAGCGAAAACTGCCGCATTGTAGCTTGCTGTTTGCTCTGTTATTCCAACACAATGGAGTAAAACAGTTGTGTTGTTGGAAATGAACAGTGTAGAAAAGAACTCATAGCATTGGTATGTATGCATGAACATTTTTTTTGTTTCTTTGGTATCATCATAATTATTGTTCTGAACTTTGCAGCCACTTGTTTATGCCAATAGCTTTCGATTAAATATTTTGATGTTTAAAAAGAAACGCAAAAGTAACGGAATGATACAGTAGATGGGCTTATAAACGTAGGGGCGGAGGTTCTTATATTCTGGTGGGCTTATATCTGGAATAATGTCTTCGTTGGCAAATGATGGGTTTACATCCGGGGGCCTTAAATACCTGGGGGGCGGGGGCTTTAACATGGGATTTTAGGGTATTCTAGGATCTCGCTATTATATTGTAGAGGTGTCTGGTAGCCTCTGGAAACGACATGTTGACCAGCTGTTCAGCCGTCCTGGCAATGATGTTCCAGGTACACCACCAATGCAGTTCAGTTAAACACCAAATGAGATTTCTGGCACTACCGACCTAGCCAGCACTAACATTCTAGCCCCGACATTCTCACAAGAGGAACCCAAAGTGTGGGACAATAGTCAAAACGTTTTGTCTGAAAACATTGAACCAGGAGTTTCTTTATCGGAAGTTTCTGCGCATCCAGGTCCCATGTGCAAAGATTCAACTCCATCAAAAGTTTCTACGGATCAAGGTCATGTTTGTGGAGATTTGACTCTAACAGTTGAGCGATACCCAACCAGAGGAACCCGTGTGCTGCCCAGTTACTTACGAACTGAAAAACGTTTGTGTGATAAGTTGTTATTAGTTTCTGATTTACTGCCGGCGCTGACTTCTGTCACTTGTCTCAGTCTACAACAGCGGGCATAATGTCCCATTTTGTGGCACCTGATTGCACTGAATTTTTGCTCTACATTGTTGAGGTGCATGGTTTAAACCATATCTGTGACACTTAATATTTTTACTTCTTATACGGTGGGCATGACCTTGATGGTGGCTAGTCCGGTTACGACCTGTTTCATAGCGGTTGCTTGCTTTCTTGCTGGCCTTTTCTCTCTCTTGACTTCCTGGACGGCTTTCTGAGATAAAATCTGGATCTTTACTGCCTCTGCCTGACTAATTGTTTTTACTGTTTTTCTGAGGGTTTGGCTTTACTTTCATTGGTAGGGGTTTCAATAGTTCATTATCAGAACAGAATCCACGGTTTTTTCAAGGGATCGACCTTTGGGAAGACACAAGGAGAATTTCATACTATCAACTAGCTCAAGTGTCCTAAATGCGGGAGCAATTCTCCTCTTTGGAACATTCCAATGGTGTTTAATATTTCTGCTTGAACTGGCCGCTTATTGCATCTTTTTTGGTACATTTATGCCTGTTGTTTTACTTGAACACAGAACGTTAATAATAATAATAATAATAATAATAATAATAATAATAATAATATAAAACAATTTAAACAGTGGAGGCACGATAAAGTAGCTCAGGCCATACATTGGCAGATATGTAAAGAGAAGAAC